>PNEQ01130189.1:0-11966 GCA_003012365.1 Medauroidea extradentata | reverse complement strand
CACTTTCTTATCATAGGCTCAATCTTCTGCAGCAAAATATTGAAATCAACCGTGCTCATCCTCACAAAATTTCTGAAGTGAGCTTTATCGTCAGCACACAATTTGTCATAAAATTCACTTTGTGTCTCCTGTGATGTAATGAACAATTCTCGCCTCCACCACCGGGGCCGTTTCCTTTTGCGACCATTCGCAATCACAAAATAAGCTGCAGACGTAATCGTCTGCAAAGACATCCTTCTTAATTAGAGTCGTCCAGGAAACTATCGCTTCAATGGAATTGCGTTTGTGGTATTCTACACGTCTCCACAAGAAGCGCATGCTACACACTGCGACACACGTAGCATGCAGCACCATACCTTACCACAGACGACAAACCGCATGCTACACCAAGCGACAGCTGTCGCTGGCCGCATGCTACATGTTGCCTAAATGTCGCCTCGGTGGAATTGGGCCTTAATATCTTGTAAATAATTGTGCAACATGTACCAGGATGTTTTTCCCATGGAATAGTAGATAGTGCTAGTCCACAAAATAAATACCACATATCTGATTCCCAGATAAATATAGGTATGTGTTGACTGTGTTTACATCGGCATACTGCCATATATTTTATAAGTTAATGTTCATGTTACTTTATATTAAATGAGTGTGGATAATTTAATTTTTATATTTTAATTTCTTTACAGAGTTTGCAGATAAGTCTGAGGTTACAATACGAAAACTTCACATCATTTCACCATTCGTTGGAATAGATTTTGATCCAGATTTCCCAGTCACTGACCACGGAGCAACTCACCCGTACCGGCCTGAAGTTCTGCCAGATTGTTTTTCAGCTCATCAGCATCCAACAGGACGACGAGTACTACATTTCCAGGAAATTTGGTGCAAGACCTTTTCTTGGCTTCATCTTCCAGGGTCTGATGGTGTACGCTGTGTTTATTGTACAGAATAATTTCCATCCCGTCCTGATAAAACATTGACTACAAAAGCAGATATGGCATTTAGTGGTAAAGGATTCAAAAATTGGAAAATCACGATAAGTGCGATGCGCATGAATAATTAAAATGTACTAATTGTAAAATAAAAACGTAGCATTTCTTTCCATCTACGTGTTTGAGCGTCAAAATCAATGGATTAATCTGGACAACAGAGTATTTTGTGAAATGTAGTATACTACAACTGTTTGTATACTTTTGATAATATAATAGCTACAGCTGTTTCTATACTTAATGTAATACAGTAAAACTGTCTCAGTACATTTCTCAGGGGGCTAGCTAATGAAAACATCTTACCCCAATTCACAATTTAAAAACCTTGTTCATACTATTATAATACAAACCAGTAAATTAACTTAATACACTTTGCAATGTAAGGAACACCACTACTATAAAAATGTTGACATTACTGAATTATGAACAGAGACATGTCATTTATAAAATATAGGAAAATATTCAGGCTACAATACAAGCCAAACAACAAAATACAATGAAGCCTACTGTACATTTAAAGCAGCATTATACAAACTGTGACGGTTTAATATATTCGTAAATTATTTCTCAACCTTTGTTTTATAGCATGTAAATAAACTGGCGACAGCACTAACTTCATCACTTGGCATAAAATACGAACATTCAGTGCTGTGTCATGCGGCGGTAGTAATATGTTCTGAACTCCTTTGGACCTATCACTCACTGTTTCTTAGAATTATACTAAAGCCTTGTTACTACAAGCCAACGTCCTCGAGAAGTATGTCAAAATAGCCGAAATACAGTGGAACCTGAATAGTTTTTCAAATAACTGGGGGAAAAGATTTTATACATGTAGGCATTCAAAGGATGCTGACTTGATATGATGATAAATCAAGATTGGGACCACAAAAAGTGCACTATGGGTGGAAACATTCAGTGCATCAGGATTCAATAGATAAAGGTTTCAACTGTTTCCAAATCAACCATTTAACAATAAAAAATGTTAATGTGTACAATCACTCCTACATCCCTGGCAATGCAACCGCCAACAACCTCTATTGCTTGCGCCGCGATCCTTGGCATGCATTTCGTTGGTTTGGTATGACATGATGCGCACTCGTTTCTTTGTTTCTACCCCCACGGCTATTTAAAATAAAGCATGTTATTTAAGTTCCTTTCCATATAGGAATATACATCCTACCTGAAGTTATGTTCACATTTTCTGACCTCGCGCTAATCTCATAGGACGAAAGGGCTTGGCAGTAAAATACTGGCTATCACGTTTGTTATGTAAGCGAGTGAGATTGTTAGGGCGGCAAAGAGGGAGAAAGAAGATGAGTTACCGCGTAACTTGTCTTGTGTCATTGTGCACGGCCTAACTCACTAAGTGCACGCCAACAGTCTATGATAACTGTAGGTTTTAATGTTTTCACTTTGTTTGTATCCTTTTTTCATATGCGCCTTACTGATTAATGGTAACTACTTCTATTACTTCTGCTTACTGACAAACATATTTTTAAATAACCTTTCCTACATGTGGTATCTTGCATTTTCCCCCATTTTTTCGATTTTATTAATTTAAATCATTGAAAATTTGAATATTGTATTCCTTGACAGGGATATGAATACTGCAGTAGTTGTGTTGTAGTAGCGAAACTGTACTGTGTATATATTACTTGACAATGTTATGGTTTTTATTTACAGTATTTATATAGATTTCTCTTTACATGTTGGTAGAAGTTTGTTTATTTATTTATAATCAAGCTGAAAACATGCCATTTCAAATATTCTAATATTGGCTGTTACTGCAAAACAGGAAATTTACTTTAATTGGACAAAAAATGGAGCAACGAAGGCCTGCATTCTTAATTTCATTTTGTCATCGAGCCTTTGCCAAACAATAGTTTGTGCACTGACATGTTAAACAAGAAAAAAGTAAATAGTAAGGAGAATAATAACTGTTGTTCAATTTTCAAGGGATTTTTTGGTATTAGATAATTTTGTCTAGTATGTAACAGTTTTGACTGGTCATCGCAAATATAATAAAAACAATCATTTTAAGTATTTACTTGAAGTTATTGTAGTTTACCGACACTCAAATAAAACTTTTTGCTCTATTTGTTTTAGACTGTGCACAAGAAAATTGTGTAACGAAAATGGCACCGAAGAAGGAAGTAACAAAATACTGGCTGCGGTTAGTGTGCGACCGAAATTGTGACCGGTTGCAAAGACGAAAAATTTTAACATAAGCAATTTTACTAATGTTATCGAATTTATTTGATACAAGTGTGTGTGTGTGTGTGTGTGTGTGTGTGTGTGTGTGTGTGTATATATATATATATATATATATATATATATATATATATAAAATTACAAAATAGTGGCAGACAACGATGTATCTAAATTGCATCTATCTATACCTCTTGTAGACACAAGTTTGGTTGTGTGGGCAATTAAGTGTTTAAAATCAAAAGTCTGTGTGCTATGATAAGATCCCATGCTTTATAATTAAAGGGTGTTCAACTATTTTTGCTCCAATACTGGCTCATATATTTAATACCAGTCTTTCCACAGGAATTTTTCCTAATTCCTGGAAAACTGTCATTGTTATACCCATATTTAAGAACTACATTACTGAGCCCTTTTTCTAAGATTTTTGAAAAGATAATTCACAAACACCTTCTTTCATTTAAAAAATCACATCTCTGATAGACAACATGGTTTCATGGCTGGAAGAACAACTACTAATTTATTTAATTTCATTAGTAAAATCCATACTGATACTACCTCCAGACTGCAGAATGATGTTATATATTTTGATTTCAGTAAATCTTGTGATACTTGTCAACATTCTATAATTCTAAATAAACTTTCTGCTTTTGGCTTAGATAGGGGCAATGTAAATTGGTTCACTAGTTACTTACAGTCAAGAAACTTTCTAGTTAAAATTGAAAACGTTTTATCCTCTAAATTTTGTATAGCTTCTGGAGTTCCTCAAGGGGGCACTTTATCTCCTTTATTGTTTAATATTTTTGTTAATGATATTGTGCAGTGTATAAAATATTCAGGTTGTTTACTTTATGCTGATGACCTTAAGATATTTAAAGTGATCAAGATGTAACGGATTGCCTCAAATTACAAGCAGATATAGACACTATTTTCAGCTGGTGTTCTAGAAATGAAATGGAGTTTAATATTTCAAAAATACAATACATAACTTTTACTCGAAAGACACATTCTTTGGTCTACAACTACCATATAAAGCAGACCGTAATAAACCGCGTGACAACTGTCCACGATCTAGGAATATTGTTAGATACAAAATTACTGTTCCACCAACACGTTGATGTGTTAGTTAACAGTGTATCAAGAGCTGTAGGTCTAATTTATCATGTCACTAAACAAGCTACTAATAGCGATTCTCTGCTTTGTTTGTTCTATTCTTTAGTTAGATCTAAACTTGAATATTGCTCTGTTGTTTGGAATTCCATTACGGAAACAGACTCTAAGCGCCTTAAAAAAATTCAGATTAAAGTTTTTAAAATAATATATTAAAGATATAACATAGATAAGTCAAGTTTTATTTACAATGAAGTTCTAAAGAAATATAATACACATTCATTAAAAGAACGAAGAGTTGCTATGGATGCATTATTTCTTTTGAAATGTTTTTTTGCAATATTTGATTATAGTGAGATCCACAAGTCATTATCCCTGAAAATTCCCAATTACAGAAGTAGAAACTCTTATTTTCTGTTCTGGTAAATCTGGAAGAGTAATTGAACGCTGTACTAAACATGTCAACAAAATTTGTTTATCTTTTGATCCCTTTAATGTAAAATCATTTTGTCTCAAAACGTTGTTAGATGTAATCTGTTAGAGGTTGATCAAAGTAGCAAACATTTTATAATGATTTCTGTTCTGCCGCAGTAAGTTAATTTGATGAAATAATTTACTTACGCTATAAACTTATTACTGCAGATATCGCTTGGTTTATTATTCCTCACGGAATTAATATGTTTAATCACCTGTCTTGTGTTATGTTTTGTGTTTTTTTGTTTTATAATGTAGTGCCTTCCTGGTGTGGTCTAATAAGACTGTTTGGCAGGCACTTTAATATTTTTGTAAATAAATAAATAAAATATTGATATTTTTGCTTCCTCTACAGTACCCTACTTTACACTTCAATGAATTAGGAAATTATTTGTAAAATGTAGGAAAGTGTAAGAAGAGGGGAATTGACAGTATTAAAAAGAAGCAAATAAGACCAGTAAAAGTTAAGGAGTAAAGTTAGAGAGAATACAAAAAATAATTCTGCTGTAAGTGCATACTGTAGTAAAAACCAACATATTTTACTTATTGAAACTGGTGTAGGATTTATGGAACTGCACGTGCATTTAGTGTTGTAAGGAAATAAATCAATTGTTGTCAAATAAGTTTGATAGTGGCTGTGAACTATATGTAGTAAGTTAGCAATACCATGCATCACTAATTACAATATGTTTGTTTAGAGTATGGTGTTAAGCATAAAAACCGTATACTTTAATAAAGCCCTCTGAAATTGGAGCAGTCATGGCGCAACTTTAGAACTAGTTACTTAAATACAGTAAAATTCTGTTAAGACGATTTTGTTGGGACAGAAAGAAATAATAATTATTAACATGGAAAATCTATTGAAAGGGTTGACTTACATTTTTGCATATATACAGGTAAAAATATTTTACTTATTATGAAAATTTTACTATATATAAACTTTTAACTGCGTGCCTATACAGGGTGTAACAGAAGTGATGGTCAATAATTCACACAAGGAAAGTCGAATTGGGAACCAACTCCAAATGCGTTTGGATTCCTAGGTAATTACGCTCGTATCTCAAGGTATGGGTTCGCCTATCAGGTTGTTGACGCATGAGCAACTACTCCCCTCGCTCCCTACATGCACTGTACCGTACAGACAATCAGTTACGAAAGTAAAGGGACCATGGACGGAGGTTACACTAATGAAGAGTATGCTGACATGCACTTCATGTATGGCAAAGCTAATGGCAATGCACTTCAGGCTGCACGATTGTATGAAGCTTTTCCTCGCCGCAGGCAGCCCGACAGACGTACATTTACGAGGTTACATCAGCGCCTTCGAGAAAGTGGGAGTTGCGCACATCATATACGAGAAGGTAGACCCAGATCCATAACACTTGATGTTGAGGAAAGGGTGTTAGACATTGTACACGAACGTTCGTGTACTTCAACAAGGTGGATTGCTATCCAGGAGCGTGTGCTCAGTCATATGAGTGTGTGACGGATTTTACATCGGCAATTACTATATCCGTATCATCGCCAGCGTGTGCAAGCTCTCAACAATGCAGATTTTCCTCCTAGAGAGAATTTCTGCCGATGGATGCAACAACAGTGTACTTTGAACCCCCTGTTTGTAAGCAGTATTCTGTTCACGGATGAAGCTGGGTTTACCCGTTACAGCATTTTCAACTGCCATCACTGCCACATTTGGGCCGATGTCAATCCTAATGCGACACACGTGTCACGATATCAGCAACGTTTTTCGTTTAACGTCTGGGCCGGACTGCTCGGAGACCGCATAATTGGACCACACTTCCTACCACAGAGACTAACTGGAGATCGGTACAGGCAGTTTCTGCGTACTGTACTTCCAGATCTGCTTCATGATGATGATGTTCCACTGAACCAATGCCTGAACATGTGGTTTACGTATGACGGTGCTCCAGCATATTTTCAATTACGTGTGCGACGGCTTCTAACTCGACGGTATGGTCAACATTGGATTGGTAGAGGTCCTGTGCCACGGCCTCCAAGGTCACCGGATTAAAATCCCATGGATTTCTGTGTGCGGGGTCATGTCAAAAGCCTGGTCTATGCTACTGAGGTCAACTCTCTTGAAGAATTACGCTTGCGGATTGAAGCAGCCTTCCAGCATTTACAGAATACACAAGGACTGCCTGAGAGGATTCGCAACTCATTTCAGAGACGAGTTCAATGTTGCATTCAGACGCATGGGTAACATTTTGAACACCCTCTTAAAAAATTAGAAATTCCATGTGTTCCTACATACTGATCAACTGCAACAAACAATGTGTTCTATCTCGACAACGGTTTATCTCTGGACCCATGTTTATTGGACATTTGTAGCTTCTTTCGGCCAGTACTTTCCATGTGTGAATTATTGACCATCACTTCTGTTACATCCTGTATATGCATTGCAGCAGTGAAGGTTTTTTTTGCAAGTTTAATTTGGAATAATCATATTATTGTAATATTTTAGATCTGCTGCAAAATCATAAGGATTATATGAAAGGAATGTTTAAGATACACAGCCCATTCAAATACAGCCTTTTTTCCGACCATGCTAAATAATATTTTACTGATGAATTGTTAAAATATTTGCACATGCTTGCCTTCTGAAATGAAAAAATATAGAATGGATTCCAGCAAACATGTTTGGTAGCCAGTAACTCAGCTACATATACAATTTCCAAGAAGTAACATCTCTGCACCCTTCAAGGTACAGGTATCAAGACAAAAAGGCACACATTCACAAATAGTATGTCATACAAAGCAACAATCGATGAATTAATAGTGTGAGTTGTGTGACGGGCAGGCAGTTTGCTGGCAATTGGCCAGCGGGCGGGTGGCTGGTAGTTGGGTCTTGAGCCTGTTGATAGTGGGCCAGAAGGGGCAAGCTATTGCGTTCCATTTATGGTTGACCTGTGGTTGGCCAGAATCAGAAAGACAGCCGGCACCACTTGTGGCCCACTGACGGTGCTGGGAGCATTTCGGGATCAACCCAATGATAGCTTATAGGTGTTACGTGTTCATGGCATGCTTGTGGCACAGTTGGTTTGACAGAATCAAGCCACTTATGGGCCAGTTGTATTTTGCTACATGGGTTCTGAGGGTATTTAAACTTACATATGTGATGTAATTATGTTGATAGACATTTTTGATTCGTATATAAACCTAACACACACATTCAATAGTAGGCTACGAACAGGCAGTACATTTGTTATGTGGAATGATCTGTTTAACAGACAGCAAAAAGGTACAAAGAACTATCAAAATTTACAGAGGTTTAGAAAAACAGCATTTGTTGTGCTTGTAATGCATAAAGAGCTTAATTGTATGTAATTGTTGCATGTATCTCCGGCACTCAGGTATTTAAAAAGTTCTGCAGACAGGCGCATTTCATACGAACTGGTTACAGTGTTTCATGACTTGTAAGGTGTAAATAGGTTAACATAAAACTGTATTGAAAATGTGCTTTGTTGCAGAATGATTGTGGCAAGCTATTTTTTTATTTACTTATTCGTAGCGACCCCAAATACGATAGGTCAAGTTATCATATATATATATATATATATATAAGTGTATAGTTTAAAAACTGATACATACTATTTCGTTACCTTAGAACACCTGCATGTATCAGCTGAACTTTATAAATTAGATGTGCTGTGGTATTGCAATAACTATTGCAATGTATGTAGGTGTTTTATTTATATTACATGTTCGTATTTTTGCCTTAATAAAAAAAAATACCACATCTGAAACGATTATCGACTCACCTGGAGACTAACAGGAGAGGAAAGATAAACCTTAAAGTTAACCAGGCAATGGCGAGCAGAATTATAACAGTAATGATAATAAAGTATTTTGCATAACTAACACATTTAAAGTTGAATAATCTAATGCAAGTAATGACTTTCTAAGCAGGTAGTATCCTCTGAATTGGTTGCCGGTAATTTTCTCGTAGTTGTCCAGCAAAACGCCCAAACTGTAACCAGTCATACATAACTGGTGGATTTCCTGGTGTAACAGGGTGCATTGATTGCACCCTTATTGGCAATAGGAGCACAGGAGGTGAATTTTCAGAGCTGTACCGAAATAGGAAAGGATGTATGTCTCTTAGTGTTCAGGTGTATTTGTTGATATGTTCAACTGATAACAGTATTATCTAAATAGTTGAATGTGTATATTTCATTGGATACGAAAATGATATGCCCATGTAAATGAATTATATGAAATATGCCATCACAAAGTATTCTTTTGGATGCATTCACTGGTATGTTCAGTAACATTGGTCTGTTGATTTTTTAGGTTGTTGCAAGTTCAAACCTACAGATCCTGGACATTGTAACTAGGTGGCCAATCAGTACTCACAAATCAAGTAGCTGTAAGCATTGGCTCGTGTCGTCGTTGTGCACGTTGCTGTAATTTCCATATTTGAGCAATTTTACCAATTGTAGAATTTTGCGTCGTAAAAATAAAAGTTCACATTCAATAAAAATATTTATATCGTCTTGTAATGCAACAAATTGTTCCTAGAGTAAATTTTTGAAATTTTGCAAATTTTCGCGATTTTTAGTTTTAACTAAATGCCTTGTAGCTGTAAGACTTCTCGCCGGGAAAATAACAAGTTCCACAACCTTGTTCTTAAGGAGAAATGTTGTGATTGGCTGTTGTGTTTCCTATCTAAATGCCTGGTAACTGTAAGAGCTTGAACGAATAAAATGTTTTGCATGCTCCCTTTTTTATTCGATTCGCCATTACCATGGTCGGTATTCCTGGATTATGATCAATTATGATGGTATTTTTACCGATAAGATCACGTAGCGATATTTAAAAAAACAAATTTTGCAGGGAAAACACTTTATTTATCATTATCTTCATTACCATGGTCGGACTTGTTTAATTACATACAATGATGATCGCATTTTCTCGATACGCTCATATTTCACTCCACTTGATACAAGATACACATACATAGTAATTAGGTAGGAATGTAAGTGCACTTGGCATGTTTAAAGGTATTCATGGTCGTATTTATTGTGACTCCTCGGTACGATCTAAAATACTGCCACGGTGTATACTGCCTGTGCACATGTGATATACATACATACAGGTAAGGTAGGAATGTAAGTGGGCTTGGTCAGGTCAAAGGTATATATGATTGTATTGATTGTATCTCCTCGGTACGATCGATTATGACCATGTCGATTGTGAGTATTTCCCCATGTACCTGTTATCATACAATAAGCTAACCAAACCTGACTTAACCTAACCTAACCTGACGTAACCTGACCTGACCAGACCTGACATAATCTAACTTGACATGACCTGATTCAATCCAACATAAACTGACAGTATTTCCTTGGTGCTATAGAATTTTATTAGTTATATTATTTTTCCTTAGGAAAATATGGAAGGTGCCGAAGACATGTTCGCTGATATGGACGATGCAGTGCAGCTGGCAGATGTAGAGCAGCATGAACATGAGGCAGAGGTCCGTGGCAGGGATCCTCTAGATCACGTTGCTGATGCTCCAGCATTGCAGGCTCCTGTTGCAGGTACACTAAACTAATGTCGTTTTCCTCGGGAAACACCTTTACGGGTAAGTTTGTATAGTTTTCAATTTTTGCGTACGTTGTGTTCTGTCGGTTCGTTATACTCGTTATCGTTTTTCTGTCTTGCTTCACCTATTTTCCTCCGCGCTTGTCCAGGTGCTGGTGCCATTGAAGTCGCGGTTGTTGCGGACGTCGCCGCTCGTCAGCAACCCGCAGTGTGCTTCTTTGTGACAATCTTCCTCCGAGAAATTTATCGAGACGTCCAGAGAGACTTCGTGAAGTACTTCGAGGAGGCGGTGCAGCAGTACGTGGTGGCATGTGAGAAGTTCACGACTGGGTTGGCCGCGCAGTCCGGCTATCACCTCACGCCTACCTGCGGCTTAAGGACGAAGAGAAAGCTCACCCTGCGGACAATGTGTGATATGGTCCGCGCCTACGAAGGTCCCGACCAGCACGTCGGCATGCAGATCGCCCAGAACGCGGCTAGGGTCAAGAAGTATGTGTCCAAGGAGGACCGGGACCTACTCTTCAGTAATGTGTCCTTGTCGGTCCTGCACCTCAGCTACCACGTGTGGCGTAGGTCACACGAGCATACTTGCCAACTTTTGGAATTCCTAATCCAGTAAAAACAATGAAATTGTTAAATGTTACGTAAATCAGCGCAGCAATTTTTTTTACATGTGTGCTTCCCAGTTATTTTGTTTTAGAAGATATTCTAATTAAGATACAATTTTAATGTCTTATCAGATACAAAAATCAACAAACACCTTTAAACTAAAACTCATTTCAAAATAAATGTTTACTTTACCTGACAATGGAATGATGGTATTTTTTGGGCTTATCCACACTTATGACATCATTGGAAACAATATTGCATAGACTTATATACAATAAAAATGTAGTAATCAGTTTTTTTAAATGCTCATCCTCTTTTATCAGTTTTTTGGGATTCGAATTTGGCTTCACTAACCAACACTATCAAAAAAATTCACAATTAATCATCTATGCCTGAAGAACATCTTAATGATGCAGCTGTTGCTTTTTTGGCTTTTTGTAAAAATCCATCTGTAAACGCCTGCTCATAACAAGAACCTACTTGCCTCGATTTTATTATAGACATGCTCTGAAGACTTGTGTTCGACATCTGTGAACGAAATTGGGTCCTGTTCTTCTTGATGAGGCTAAATACTCTCTCACATTCTGCATTACTGTGAGGAATGATGAGTATGGATAACATTACTGTTGATAAACTATCAAACTTTAGTTTCCCATCCAGTCCTTTAACATTAGCAATACTAACCCACTTCTCCACAATATTATTACTTTGTGTACACATAGACGAAACATTTTCTAGCTGAAGGGAAACAAACTGATTTTGGAGTTCATCTATTGCCGTGTTCCTTGTTTCATTATCTTTTACTGGTGAAATGAAAGGAAACAAATTCAGAAAAAATTCTACATCAGAAAAGCTAGAATTTTCAATGGATTCAATATCTGCCACAACTGCTTTCATTAAAACTTCACTTTTTAATGGGAACTTATTTAAAATATAGTCACAAGACATGACAAGATAGCTTCTTACAGACTTGTAAAAAATTTCCTTGTCACTTTCTGTTAGAGCAAT
>PNEQ01130188.1:0-14165 GCA_003012365.1 Medauroidea extradentata | reverse complement strand
ACTCTGTAACACTTGACAGGTTTTTTTTTATTGTGTGATTTTTATTAGTTAGGCTTAGTGAATTAGTACCAAAAAATTTTATGGTTTAGAGTAATGATACATGTGTTGGGAAAAAATTAATTTGTAAAATTTTATAGCAAAATACAAAAAGTAAAAATAAATTTATTTTTTTTGTTACACTGTACCCCACCTTCCCCTACTGGCACCAGTGTGATATCACGGTCCTCATCGTCAAGTTCCATTCCTTCATTTTCTTCTGTAGACCTATCTTGTCCTTCTGAGTTGACTCCTTCATCAGATGCATCATTTTGAACATCACCTTGAAAATCTATTTCCTGAACACTTCTACCAGGAGCCACATTTAGTTTCTTCTTGCGAGGTTTTCGAGCAGGCTGTTCATATCGCAGGTTTTTTTAAGAAGTCTTGAAAAGTGCCATCTAAATCACTTGCAGTTTAATTCAGATTTTCAGAGGGGTTTGGCAACATTTCAAAAGGACAGATTCCAGCTTTTTTTAATCCAGACTGAATGTTTGTTGCAGCATTTCGTTCTATCGCAGCCATTAGCTTCTTGAGAAGGCAGGGAAATGTGTCTTTTGCAATGCTTGACTGGCTTTGGCCAGAACTTGTCTTTCAAGTTGCTAGTATTTGTCTCCATGCACATTTAAGAGGTCGAAAGAATGCTATATATAACGGTTGTGTTATGTGTGTGGAATTGGGAGGTAGAAAGACAAAATGTATGTTGTGCTCAGCACACATCTTAACAGCTGTAATGGACAGATGACTCGACAGGTAGTCACCGATCAATATTTTATTCTCATCTTTCCACCTTCTGAAATACGGTATTACAAATGTCTTCACCCAATCTTCGAAGCAGGAGTCGAACCACCCTGTTTTACTCCTGTTGTACTTCACATTTTTTGGTCCTCCCTCTCTCCATGTGTCATACAGATGGGTCGACTTGTGTACAACATACACGGGCAAAAGTTCTCCCGTTCCTGAAGCTGCCATCATAATGGAGGCAGTACTCTTTGTTTGATTCATGATCCTTTCGGGGTATTTTCAATTTCTTTTTACCATTGTCTTTTTCCGACCCGGATCATCCCTAAGATTTGTTTCGTCGTAGTTTACTATACATTCAGGCGAGACATTTTCAATCACAGAAGCCAGGTCATCGAAATACTGATTAACAGTTTCCTTTGTAAGTTGTGATCTACATTTGTTCATGTTTTGACACATTCGGACAGACAATTTTTCAGCATGTCTTCCTACGAAACTTTTCACAAAGTCTGGCCCAGGCATGTTGTTTTTGAATTTAGGCACTGTGTAGCCTTTACTGTCCAGATAGTTCTTTGTAATGAGTCTTAATTCATAACTATCCATTGGATAGCCCTAGTTGGCACACACAACTAATCACTTGACAAGCATATCTTCTACTTCCTTACACAGTGTGGTCTGTCCACCATACTTTTTTAAGGTTAGCATTTTTAATATGCCTGTTGATTACACTGTAATGAATACCATACTATTTGGCAGCATTCCTGAGGCTCAACCCCTTTAACACATCAGCTTTTGCTTTTTTCAAAGTTTCTGAGTCTGCAGGCTGTTTTCTTGGACCTCTGGGATCTGGTTTGTAATTCCTGGGCATTGTTTCTCTTCACCCCACACAAAGCTAAAAAACATCCACTTTTGGATTTTCTTTGTTTAGAATACAAATAAACACTAAACTGAGTGAATTTAAATTATTTACCCGTATAAAAACCACTGTAGAATGCATATATACCGCTTTCAGACAGATATAACATACTCTCACATCAGAACAACTAAAGATTTAGGATTATACAAAATAACAACAAACACATCAGCTGTTCACAAATGTGAGTTGCTTTCATTCTGCAACCTTTCAATACAAAAGATAAAATTTAGAAGCAGATATAATATTACACTATTTATTTCAGATTTTTCTTACAATTAATATGCAAATGATGAAGTACTTTAACTTTTTCCCAAGTTTTGGTTCTCTTCACCCCAGTGTTTCTTATCACCCCATTTTATGGTACTTAGAAATTTTAGTAAAGAAGAGTCGTGAGATGATGAATTTCCTGCAGCTGCATCAAATAATGAATTATAAATGGTAAAGTGTCTTCTAATGAAATGATGAGAAGAAGTTAGAAAAATACACTATACGAAAACCTAACTAGTTTGCTGAGTAGCAATAATTCGTAACTTAATTACTTTTACTGGTTGGAATAACTAACCACAAAGAAGTACAGATTCTTAAAAGGATCTCATCATTTATGGGAATTAAACACATTCCGCTAATATTATCCAAAAATTGTGAACTATTTTAGAGGTTAACAACCACATGCAGACGTTACCCTAACATACAACTTTTATTGGTCGGAATAAAAAAGATATTATTCAGCTTCTGGAACTTTACTACCATCCAAGTTTGCCTGTAAAAATTCTTATTTTCTCAATTTTCAAACTTTCCAGCGAAAGTAAACTGTGCCGTTAACAGCAGTATGCTCGCCATAACATCTAGCAGACGATTTGCTCCTACTTGCCCTCGCAACTCTTCCTCGAGAGGAGGAGCTAAAAGGGCATGCTCTTTTTTACTTAGGAGCATCTTGATCTGACGAGTAAAACACCCTGCACCATCTTGTTTCTGGTGAGTAAAACGCCTAGGAGTGCCCCGGGAGCTGCAAGAACACAAACAGTCGCCAGATCATAGCCTAATAAAACAATCCTATTATTATTATATTAGATTACAATATGACATACAATAATAAAAAAGTATTACAGAACAAAAAAATTATCAACATGAATTTCATAACTTACATTACAATTTCAATGTGATTAAAAAAGATCAACAGCAAGCTACTCAAGATAACTATAATTAATAATGGAATTTCAGCATTACTTAACACTGGTGTAAGGCCAGGATTACGATGCCATCACATTCACTTTATTTTAACTTTCACATAAGCAGGAAACACCTTGACAAACTAACTTGAAAGGGCCCTAGCAATATCGCATCACTTTATACTTTCGTTCACTTTCATGTAACGAAAAGCTGCTCAATGTCAAGCTTTTAAGTTAAAGGGATAAGTGAAGTTGACGTGTACCTAACACCACACGTTCCTTTGCGACCATTTGCATGCACGAACACCAGCAACCACAGCAGCACAGCCAGCATCGTCAGCGACCCTTTGGATTTTGAAACATACTCTAGGACGTCCTGCGACCAGTAAGGTCAACTGAGCAGGCTACATTCATGAACATCCAGCCAAGCACCAGCAAAATACACTGATAATTAATTAGGGCACTAAATCAACCAAACACGCCCCCAACATTTAGAGCAGCCTCGTAAGAGTAGATAACATTGGTCGTTTCATCGGGCATTACGACGTCACTGATTACGAAGTACGCAAATGCCGAACCATGTGTTATCTAACTCGCAGTGCGGAGGTGAGTGAGAAAATCCGAGTGCACCATTGAAATCGTTGTAATTTTCTGATATTTTAATTGGCAAAACATAAATACCACAACAGTCCTAAAATCCAATTATTTAAAGGGCTAAACGACTCTGAACTACAGAGCACAGCCCAGAGTGCCAATGTAACAGACGTGAAGCTAGCGCAAAGCGTGCCAAGTGTATTTTGTCAAAGTTTTAATTAGTGTTTTCTTTATTAGTGTCGAAGTGTTCACATGCTATTTCATTGCAATACCTGCGAGCTCAAACTTTGAGAGATAGTTTATCAAGTTACCCGGAGTGGAAGGCAATAATAAATAATTTACCTTCACTTGCAATTTTGTTGTTTTCAGTAACTATATTTGGTTAGTGATTAAAAGGGTTTATGCATGTTTTGCATAATTTTTAAAGTATTAGTGTACTTAGCTTTCCTGCCTAACATGCAAATTGGTCAGCAGGCATCGTTTTGGCACGTACCCCTGACCTAGAGCGAGGGTGGGCACCATCACGAAGTCAGTCTTGTACATGGTGTGTAGAGGGAGAGGCCACACACATGCAGCTCCTGGACCATCACCTTTGTTTGCCTACCCACAGTGTAGCTTAGACTTGCCAGATTTTCAGAACATTGATAAGGGACACTTTGCAGCACATGAAGTTAAAAGTCATAATTGAGACATTGGTACATAAAATACTGTGCTTATTAATATAAGGCCATTTTACAGCAAAAACAAAATCAATACCATTTATTTGCTTCATAAAGTAATGTGATATAAATATTATACACAGATTTTTAAATCACTAATTTGTGATTTAAGTTGCAGCATAAGTAGCATATGTACAACTTTTCTTTGCATTTGCCAAGAAATCTACATTGTCTTTCCATAGGTCATAAAACTCCTGACAAGTCATGCTATAATTCAATTAAATCTGAATTTCACTCTTAATCAGATTCAGAGAACATTTACTCCTTTCATTATTCCATTTCTTATTTAAAATCGAGAATACCCGTTCAACGAAAGCATTTGAACCAGGAATACTTAAGATATATGAAATTAATATGGTCGTTTTGGGATATCCAATGAAACATTGTCACTGAAAAATTGTAACCATTTTTGTTCGGAAGATTCAATTTTTTTGTTATTTAGCATTTTTGAGGAATCTCTCGAAACACAAAACTCTTCATAAAAATTGTCAAAATTAAATTGGTGACAAATTTCATACAACTTAAAAGCATTACCAACACCTTCAAAGTCAGAGAATTTAACAAGCTGTGAATCCAACTTACTTATTTTTACAGGTGATATCCACGAATATTTTTTATCTTGTTCCCACTTTGTTTGATGGACAGAAAGTCGCTTTCTTTTATTCAGTGGAAAGTTACTCATTATGTTTGAAGATAACACACCACGTTAGTAAACAGCGCAAAAAAACTAATACAAACAGTACTGACAACCCCTTATTTATCAATCCGATGTACAGTTACTATATATCACCAGTGGACCGACCGCTGCTATCTATCAGCATGATATTGGTATGGTGTATTCGTTACTGTAAGCTGCTGCTATCTATGGGCGCGATAATTTCTGTTACTGTTAGCTGCTGCTATCTACTGTATCCCTGTCTAACTTCGTGCAGAGCATTGCACGGCCGCCCCGTCGCATACAAATGAAAAGTAAACATTCTACCACACAATATTAAATACGGGATTATAAACATCCCGTACGATGACAATACGGGACACTGATTTTTAGTCTTGAATACGGGAAATCCCGTATAATATGGATGTCTGGCAAGTCTAGAGCTTCAATAGTAACATATTTTTACTGTAACTTAAATCAGTTGTTTCTCTTCCAGGAGAATTGCCTCTTCAAATCTGCAAGCTCATTCCACCCAAGGACATAAATTTGACAATTTACTGTGTTTTCCCTAGTCGCATAGTTCGCGCAATTTTCTGCTTTAGTCACTCATAGGCTTGGAGAATGGGGTCCACTTCGCTGCACAGGATGCAGTTTTCATTTGTTCAGTGTTGCGTAACTGTAATAAATCACAGTAAACATATTTACATGTTACTCATTATTTCAACCATGGCCACTTCTAGGCCCTTAGGGAGCTAGACCACCCAACCAGCGCCTCAACAGCTTCTACCTTCACATTGGAGATAGGCAGAGGATCCAGAGGGGCATCGCCACATGAGCAGTAGATCTAGGACCCTCAACAACCATGAGCAGCCGGCATTCTGGGTGTTGGCAAATTCCTGCCAAAACCTACGTGTGCTTTAGGGCGCACCTCATCACCCTGCCATTACATCAAGACACATCAAAGTTATACCGTGTGATCGCCTGGGCTCGGATGAGTTAATGTCTACTAGTGTGTCATGTTATCTTTGAATACTAATTTCAAGGCTCTCTCAAAACATTTTTTATTGCCTGCCTGCAACTTGCGTGAAGGATCGTAATATTGCACCTCAATAGATTACGTAATACTAAACGTGATAAAGTGGTAAGTGGTACGTGAACATGAAGTCTTCGTAATCCCGGCCTGAATTTGTTACCTGGAGTTTAACTTTTAAATTGCCGAAATTGGCAGTGTAATGTTCTAACACTTATCTAACTTCTGCTGGAATAGGATCTGTGCTATGTCTAATAGTTGACTCATATCTCACCTTACTTTTTTCTGGGTTTTTCCTACGTCTGAGTGCAGTGAAGTACTATGAACATCAGCTCGTAGCATGAACAGCATGCTTGCTAATTATGTACTCATACCACGAATAGTAGTGTATATCAGGGGTGCGTTCAGTTGTGGTTAGCTGAGTGACCACCGCGAGAGTACATCTACAAGTTGATGGAGTACATAGCTGTACTTTGATTACAAGATGGTTGCTAGCACAAGTCTACATTTCTGTACACTGCCCATCTACGTATACACAAGAAGTGATTGCTAACATGAATGTGAGGTGATAACTGAATGAATGGTTGTTGGAATTTTATTTAATAATTATGTGTATGCAGAATTGTATGGATTGTGAGATGAGCATGGTTTGTGTGTGTTAGAATTATGTGATTGTATCTATGTATATGTGTGCTTGTAAGTTAATGCATGCAGTGTATGTATGTATTAATGTATGTATGCATGTGATGTATAAAAAAACTAGTGAATGTTTATGTAATGTAAAGAGATAATTACAGTGAAGTTGATGTGAAATGTGCAAGAGAAACATACACTCACCTCGGGAGACAGCATCCAAATGAGAACGAAGTCAGTGTATAGTGGGGATATATACTGTTGGCTGTAGTAGGGGTGGTCGGGTGCATTTTATACTGGTGATTTGCCCAGTCAACCTTAGTCGCTCTTCGACAGCCCTAAGGAGACGACATCTTAGGTGAGCCAGCAAGGGAGGGAAGTATGCAATGTTAACTTTAAGTATAGGCTATAGGGGAGGGGATAGAGAGGATAGTGGGGAGGGCATGGTAAAGGGAGGGGGTATGCCAGTAGTAGTATTAAGGATACGCTTCAGGGTAGGTTAGGTAAGAGAGAGGGGGAAGGAGAGGTTATAGGGGTATGTTTTAAGGTAGGAAAGGGGTATTTCATAAGGAGTGGGAGAGGGAAGGAGAGGCTACAGGTGTATGCTTTAAGGCAGGGCAGGGGTAGGCTAGAGGGGTATGTCATAAGGTAGAGGGAAGTGGAAGGATATGCTACAGAGGTATGCTCTAAGGCAGGATAGGGGTAGGCTAGAGGAGTATGTCATAAGGTAGAGGGGGGAAGAGGAGGCAATATGGTATGGTAGGGGTACAGGGGTTTTGATATAAAATAGTGGTTGGGAGGGGGTGGAGATGGCCATGTTATAAGAATAGGGCTGAGATAGGCTAGTACAAGCATAGGGAACAGGAGAGGGGGTAGACATCCAATCACATCACTATCCCTCATGGTGCTTATGCACAACTTGTACCAAAAGGGTTCATTCCCCTCACTTCCTCTCACCACCCTCCTCGGGTGGGGCTTAAGCTCTCAGCCAATTACAGACCTTATGGCACTTAGGTGCTATTCGTACCAAAAAACCCCAACAACAAATCCTAGCCAAGGATACCCCCCCCCCCAATGGCCATCTAGGCCAATAGTAGCATCTGGGAGAGGGGGAGCCAATGCTATTCAAATGCACCTTATGCCGGTTTTGCTCTCAGTTGGGCCAGAATGCCCATTTCTCCCCTTACGATTATTCTGCCTGTAACTTAGCATTTTCCTGCATGGCTGGTCATCTATCATCTTACATAATTAACTAAACCTTCTGATGACACTATGTCACCTCCACTCAGAATGTGGCCAAATTTTAATGATTGAAACTGGCTTAAAATAAAGTTACAGTCATTTTCAAGTTGCCACCGAGAAGTCTCTGGGTGTACCGTACACGTAAACAGTGACACGAAAAATCTTACTCTCACACCCAGAACACTTTCTCTCTTAAACATACCTTACAATTTTATAAAACAACTATGACTGGTTCCTGCAATTTCGTTTACGGGGTTTTCAATTTAATGCAATAGTATTTCTGAAACAAAAAAGTTTTGAAAAGGGCTAAATGGGGTAAAATGATGTCAAAGGTCAATAATGCTCGTTTTAGAAACTTTTGAAAAAGGAAAATTGTTCCACAATTTTTTTGGGTGTATCGCTCCACCTCTTTTTGTCTCCAACTTCCCCCACACTATAATTTGTTTAGATAGAAATATAATTTTTTCATTAAATTACATTTTTTTACCACCCCGTTCTGCCCCAATACGTCGTTTTGACCCGCCTCCATCCAAAAGTTATTTTTATTAGTTGAAATGTTTGCAGACACACGCACAACAACTCACCAAAATTTCATAGTTTTTTACTGAGTTTTTCGGGTATCCCATTCTGTCCCTCTACTCTGTGTTGCCCACATGCTTAAATATATAATTCAAACAATTCACAAAAGTTTGTTCGTTCAGTAAACTCTTTGGGTATCCTGTTCTGTCCCTCTACCTCATTTTGCCTTCCCTTGCTATTTTTTTTGCAGAAATTTCATCGCTTGGATGATGGTACAGAACCGCATAGAAGACCAACAAACAATCATTTTTATAACAAGCTAGCAGTACGCATGCAGCATAAACCACGTGTATTAATCGTAACAGCGAGTGATTACTTCAATTGAAGGACCTCTTTGTACGCCATATTGGTATCCATCAAGTGTTAGGATAACCAAGCTGCAGGTTGAGCTTACTCAGCAGCTGGCTAGGTACACAAATAAAACGGTTTTGTGGTGGCTACAAAATGTTTTCTCAATATGGAGCTCACGAAATAATTTTTGTAGTGGTTAAATTATGTTGTAGTCACTGAAAAACTTCCCACTGAGGTAAACAATTTATCAAAACTTATTTTTTTATCAATTTATGAAACACTTTATTCGCTCACAATTTTAAATCATGGCTCCAGAAATCTTCAGTGGATTTGGGCAGTATAATGTACATAGAAAACCATATGTGATTCAATACCGACAATATATGTGACATTGTAAAAATATTTCGCTATGTTTTTTTCAGGTACGTCGGTGTTCTTGTATACCCTTACACCCAAATCACATCAATGGAATAGTTTTTTTTTGTTTTGTTTTCTAGCATGTACAGTATAATGTACATTATCTCTGAACGTAAGTTCACAATGGGGTTGTTTACACTTGACAGATGTAAATATTATTGTTCGACAAATTTTTATTTCAGTAAAAAAATATTTAAATTGCATAGCAGTTAAAACCACACATCAACATCAACATTCTTAATGGAAGAATAACTATAAGTGTACACAATGTTCAGTACAAAAAAGTTTTACCAAAAGTAAGCACACAAACAAAACTGCAAAAATATTGTATTCATTTTTTTTGTGTGAAATTCAAAGAAACAATTACTCTTTTGACTCACACACAAGTGTACCATGCACTTTCTGCAGTAGAAATTGAACTATACTTTTCACCACACTTATTTTTGCAGCGCATTGGTTTTGGCTTGCCATCGTGAAGTGGCAAATGATCCACTGTGTCCATTTGAACAGTTTCTAATGGTCGCTGTTCCACATGTCCTCTAACATTCTTCGCAGCCGGAGTTGACTGCGAATCCTCTAGGGATGGCCTTCCTCTTTTCTTAGTGGCTGCAGTTTTTCCCACTTTCACCAACTCCTCAGCGAGCTGGAGGCGAAAGTGAAGTAGATCTAGCTGATCTTTTCTTGGTACCTTCAACTGTGAACAAGCTATCCTATACTCCAGCCACGAGTTTGTGATGGCCATGTCAATGGCATGGAATATTAGGCGGAGTGTCCACTTCCTTGAACGAACTGTAATTCGGTAGAGACTGATGAATTTATCAAATAAATCCACCCCGCCCATTGCTGCATTGTAGCACTTCGTCACTTCTGGCCGATTGATGTCTATATACTTTTTTTCTGCAGAATCCCATTTTCTTGCAGTGTCTGGTTGACGTATGGCAACAAAGTTGGATGCAAAGACATCAGATCTATTGTCCAACCATTTCGTAATAACTACATCACCATCTTCACTTGTCACTTCTTCACAATATCCTCGTTTTACCTTTTCTTTCTTCAATACCTTGTTGTCAGTAAGTGGTGGGTTACAAAATCGGTTGAGGCGAACGGTACAAGTGGCAAAAATAATTCTACTCTTCAGAATTTGTAACAAAGGATATGAAGAAAAATAGTCGTCGAAATACAAGCAGTTGCCAGCTTTCAATCTCTCAGAGAGTTTCAGCACTACTGCTGCTGCCAGCCCAAATGATTTCAGTTGTTCTGTGTCTAATTCGGTAAATTTTCCTTCATATAGAATGAAGTCATAGGCCATTCCACTCGTCAACAGCAACGTCTTGCTCCAAATCCAATTCCCGACACCTCTTCAAGACACTACCGTACAGTGGGCGCACTTTGTGAAATACATCTACCTTGTCACCATCTGCCAGGTTGTTCACAAAATGCAAATTGTTGCGCACCTGAAAAAAACCTTTTCCATGAAACTTTGCAATCAGAAACAAGACCAATGTTTATTGATGGGTCTTAATAAAGCTCACCTCATGGCAGATTGAGCGAGCTCATTATGTTGTGTAGAGCAATCACTGACTCTAGCTCGTGAATGGTGCAGGCCTTGAATGTTTTACTATTTTGAAGCGTGTATATGTTTGTAAAACCACACGCCTCTTCCAAAAGTGTGATGGGAATGTATTTGCGGAACACATGGAGTGGAGAGGGAACACCATCAACAGAAGCAGGTAGATCCCATATTGGTGTTGGCCGGCATGTAAAAATTTTTTTTGTCCAATGAATTTGGGTATTTGGTGTTGTCAGTACATCCAGGGCCTCAGTTGAAGTTTATACACATTCTTCCTCAGCTGCAAATTCTTCTACAGGTATAGATACATCAATACCTGTGACACCTTCGTTGTCATGTTGACGAATTTCTTCTTCTAGTAATGTGTGTCCGTGTCCATATTCGTCCACACATGGTTCATTGTACGACGTATTTCCGCACACAATGTCCTCGTCACTCAAGTTATCAATATCCGAAACATAACCCGCTTCGATTAAGTCTAATATGTCGCTCGCACATACTTTTTTACTATAACTGTGCTCCATAGAAGCCATAATTTACCACAATGTGGCACAGTAGAAATAGTAAACAACTTGCAGCAGATAATTTCTAACAGCTTTCATTCCACGATTATGTACATTATACTGTACATAAAAAATTGCAACTGTTATTACCAAAAATAATTCTGTTTTTTGGCAAAGCAAATTTTGTAAAACCACAATAACACTTTACAAGCATAAAAATACAGAAATAAAGTAATATTTACTTCCTGAAACCTTTTTACGACTACTTTTGTGAACGCTTGCAACACATCAACAACACAGCACACCAGCCAATCTTGTTTATATTATTACAACGTCATAGATACAATAACAGCGCAGAGATGTGTGTATAAAGAAAGATACATACACAGTATAGTGTACAAAAGCTCTAAAACAATTTTTCGAAAGACTTTAGTATGTGTGTTGACTATGAATATTCGTACAGTATACTGTACAAGGACATTTTGTTGTTGTTTGCCATTCACGAAAATTTGCCACTGAGGAGGTTAAAATGCTAACAATGGCAAAAAATGGGCGGAGTTTGAGTTCCGACTGCCCGGATTACAGTGCCAAAAAGTACAACATTCTCGGTAACTTGACGAACTACAACCAAACAATAAGGGGGTCAAACAAAATATATTGGTAGATAGGCGAGTGTCCAGACCTGTTCATCTACTACCGTGATAGTGACGAATCTTGACCACTTAAAATATTTCAGTGCTTCAGTTTGGTGTGTAGCCTTTAGTAAATGTTCTCTTCACTCGCGATATCATTACGTAGTCGCAAACTTTCGATTCAGGTTTGTGCAGGTACAGTTTCATCTCATTTTTATAAACAGTGCGCAGTAAAGAGTTATCCTTGACATCTGCAGGCTTCATGTTCGTAGTTTGATGTACTTTATGATTATATTTTGACACATGCTTGGGCAATATATCCGTCTACTTGTAGCTTTCTTGAGCTGAAAATATTTTCCACATTTCATTCTTCAAAGTACGATTAAAGAGTTCCACGATACTTGTCTTAAGACCACTGTCGGGTGAATAATAGTTTATTTTATATTTTGATATCAGTGATTGAAATTATGAATTGTAGAATTCCTTACCAAGGTCCGTGTAAAGGTTCATGCATGGACCATTATCTTGCAACAAAACAATACTCATTGCATTAGTTACGTCCCTGCCACTCGTAGTTTTTACGGACACTGCCCACGCATATTTACTGTAGCAGTCAATAACAGTCAGCATGTACTTGTAGCCTTTATTCTTGCGAGCATTAGGAATCATTTCAACCAAGTCTGCTTGATACAAGTCCTTCAAACCAAACAGCTGTAATTTACGTCGAGGATAATTTCGCCTTGCTGCCTTGTGCAGCTCCTCAGTGATGTCTAGACGACTCATTCTATGTGTCTGTCTTCATGGAATTCTTCGACGATGCTAGATATTTCATTTTTATGTGACTTATTTCCAGCCTGCTGAGAATCAACTTACTAGTAGATGCTACAATTTCATTAACATCATTCCAGTAAACATATTCTGAAAGTCTCCCACCTTCTATTTTCTTACATAGATCGAGACCAGATCTTATTATAGCTCTTACATCAGGGAACAGCTGGGAAATAATATGGAATTTCGGGTGTATTTCATCCTTATATTCAATGCTGCTAGAATCATTATTTTTCAAATGAACACTAGTAATTTTCAAAAGGCGTTTATACTGTTGCAGGGCACCATGCGAATAAGTACCAGGATTCTTCTTAAACAGTAATTCGTAGAGTCCAGAAGCCGGCTTGATTATGACAGTCTACTTTTACGTAATTACTAGGCAAGAATAATATTTGTGTTACATCGCGCCTGAAAATCTACCCAATTTTCACCAGTCGCGTCTCTGGATGGCCTGTAATTTAGCTTGTAAAACGACTCTTTACAGACAAACACATATTTTCAACACAAGCTCACCATTTTTATTATCACTCCCCCATCTGCTTAACAACTTATTTTCTCTTTTCTTTCTCTACCTCCGTGGTATATTAACACCAGAAATATAACAAACTTTTATATAAATAGTTGACGTGGCCGGGATCACGGGTGGTGTTGGTTGTGGTAAATTTAAAGTAGATGAAACTATAATGGGCGCCAGCTAACCAGTCACTCGGGTTAGCACGAGACTCTCTGGGCTGGAAGGGCGTGCATTGGGGGCGAAGCCCCGTCCCGTGATGGCCTGTCGGAGGTGGAGTGGGGTCACTAGAGACCGTGCGTGCCCGAGTGGCACGCTAAGGCCAGCGTGGTTATTTTGAAGAGTTTGTTAGCAGCAATATATAATAGATTACTCAGTAATACATAATATACAGTCACAGGTCGTGAAGGGTGCATCCGGCACCTAGATGTTGACGGGTTAGGCCGTCGCCTGATGTCCCCCGGGAACGGAGTAAAAAATAATGTTATTCACAAAATCTAGTTCACCAACACGAGGTTTATTGGAAACACGTTAACGTGGGATGAAATGGATCCTTAAGCGGGCTCGGACCTATAGCCATCCGATAGCTGAAACTGAGAAGGATGCTGCGGTGAGCGCTGGGAAATTATATAAGCCGAAAGTAAGCGTGGCGGGCGGAGTCTCCCACGCGAGCGGTGTCTCAGGGGCACGGAAGCAAGAAAGAGTTCTGGAGGTTTAACTTTACGCTATGGAATTACCTGGATAGATGATACACAACGCTGATGTCCCCCGAGACTCGGCACTGTACCGCGACGCGACCGCTCTGAATGCCCGTTGGAAGAAGACTGAGGAATCGCCCGGCTTCCGCTTGGGTCGCTGGCCTCGGCGGAAGCGGGGTGCGTTCTCAAAGATGAGGGGGTAAAATGGTCACATATATGTTACAGTGTACAAGATTCCAGTTGGTCAGGTCAATGATCACAGTCCTGCTGAAAGGCACATACACAGGAACCCTAATATACTAAATAAATGTAAGTAGTGTATCTTGCGGAAAGGTTGTTCTGCCGTGGCCTGCGGCACAATATTAGCAATTACACTTAATGACACAACAATGGGTTATGGC
>PNEQ01130185.1:0-14709 GCA_003012365.1 Medauroidea extradentata | reverse complement strand
GTATGAAAATGTACCCAAATTTACACCAAGTCACAAATTAGTAGAATGACAACACTTTTTCATTAACTAATCACAGACATAGAAGGGGATGCAAGAAGTAGATTAACGTCATGTATATTGTGCGAGTATTTTTCCATGCATTTGTATAGCAAGTGTGATCAAAATTGTTCGTGATGGTATGAAAATGTAGCCAAACTGACTCCAAGTTATAAATTAGTAGAATGACAATACTTTTTCATGAACTTGTCGCAGACATGGGAGGGGATGCAAGAAGATTATTAACGTCTATTTCACTGTGTGAGTATTTTTCCATGCATTTGTATAGCAGGTGTGATCAAAATTGTTTGTGATGGTATGAAAATGTAGCCAAACTGACACCAAGTTACAAATTAGTAGAATGACAACACTTTTTAATGAACTTGTCGCAGACATGGGAGGGGATGCAAGAATTTTATTAACGTCAAGTATTTTTTTTCCATGCATTTGTATAGCGGGTGTAATCAAAATTGTTCATGATGGTATGAAAATGTAGTCAAACTTACACCAAGTTACAATTTAGTAGGCCAACTTTTTAAATCTATGTTGCATAGTGCAAAGAAACTAACTTTAAACTGAGATATTGTGACATTGATGCCACTTGAGTTTTTGGCTTTTGTAAGGCTTACTTGTTAATGAGTGCTGATAGATACTACTTTCATTTGCCAATTCCTTCAATTCCTTTGGGCTGTTCTGTTGCAAGTATCTGTATTTTATTACATTTGTTAATTAGTTATGAGGCTTTACGAGAGTAAAAAAATCTACATATTGATTTACCATACATTGTCATATAAATGTGTAGTAAGTTTTCAATAAAATTTCAGACAAAGTAAATTTAGAATATTGTAGGAATACTGATATTAAGCAGACATTTGTCTGATATATATCTCAGATCGTATATCAGTTCAAAAATAAATTGCAATTGATGAGAAATAAAAATTTTTGTAGTTACTATTTTTTGTTCCCTAAAATGTGCATTTTTTTTTAAATGTGAATAAAATCTCTAATATTTTTAGCAAACACTGTAAAAAAATCAGATGTTCAAGGCTGTTAACAGCAGGCGTTGTACGCAACAATCACAAATTGACAGACTTCCAGTTACAAATATTTACAGACAATACTGTAATGGGAACAGTGGCTCATAATGCAAATTCCCCAGCCCATTTCCAAGTTTCACCTGTAAGAAGTAATTTGTACCATCCCTGTATTGTAGAGCAATGTCTAATCCAGTTGTAAAGTAAATCATAAATGTAATTTATGTACTGTTCAATTTTCTTTGTTAGTCCAGGGCAATGAATATATCAGAACTTTATCACAGTCCCCCCCCCCCTTATATACAGCAAACCTATGAAAGTTAAGCGTAGTCTTTAGAGCTGAATCAAAACCATAACACTTGCTTGCAAGTTATGTAAACAGCTTGACTCGCTACAAATCATATGACAGTCAAGCAGTTTTCGTTACTGAGAAATGATCTGTAGGTAAGCAAGTGTCGCAGAAGACAAAAGTATAAAATTTTGTGCCAATAGAAAATAGTTGGTATTAAAATAGCACTACATATTAGGCCTGTTATGAAAAAATGATCAGGTATTAGATTTAATGCTGCAAACTAGTTTGTATTTTTTATATTGTTGCCCCTTGTCCCTCTTTGATGCCATTGTTCAGAGATGAAAGTCACAGATTCCTATCTGCAGCCCCTCTCTCTTTTGCTTTCCAACTGAAAATCTTTTGTATGTCCCTGTTTACAGCAAGCTTTTGGAAATTAATTGCAGAAGTAAAATTTCTTCCACCTCACTTAGGTAGGATCTAAACAGGCCTTTCTTTTGAAATTTTAATGACCCTTCTACCCTTTTAATTAAATGATTTAGACAACATCTGGAGAACATAGTGGGGTTGCAGACTGAGCTTTGTAGGTAGTTGAGGGAATGGAATTTACTGACGGAGCAGTTGGTAACTGTGAATGAGGTTGGAAGTTTAGGAAAAGTAAGTAAGAGAGTAGGATGGACTGGGCAGTTACTCAACTTCAAGTAATAAGTTACCAAATAAGTACCTAGCATGTGGACATTTAAGGCAGTAGCATTGGCAAATTAATTTAGGAGATCATCTAAAACCTCAAATAAAGCAAGTCAGGGTTTCAAGATAACGGGAATTCAAAATAATCATACAGATTCTACACAGATACAAGAGCAGTACATTTTAATATATTATCATATTTATACTTCACGTTTCAGTTTCAGACTTCTTTCATATTTTGAACGCAGTGTGTTCAGTTGCACTTCCTTGTGGTTTTGGTAACCTTCTGTATGCCTACACATATCCCTCCCCACTTAGTTTAGATCGACTAACAGCAAATTATCCTTACTTTTGTAGCTGAAATTCTGCCTTACCCAGGCTACTGTTGTGACTTATTTTAAATACCTAGGTCTATTGTAAAGTTGAAAACTGTGCTGGGTTATAAAATCTGCATTACTTTCAGCCACATTGCTTAACAGCATTGCTCAATTTAGGTATTTCAGTGGCTGTTTACCCAAGCAATGTTTGACGTCAGTGTAACGTGCCTTTTATCACTTGCCCTTGCAGCCTTCATGGTAAGTTATTGTCCTGTTAAAGCATCAAAGGAGGTTATTTCTGCTGCCCTGGTACCTAGGCTGTCATACCAGCGAGCAGCAGCACCTTTAAGAAAACTGGGTAAAATTGTAAGACATTTTCTGTCGTCCCAATTGTTTACCACAGCAGCACGCTTAAAATTTTTCACATATTCACCTACATCCTCAGTGCTCTTCCCAAAGAAAAAGCCAGGGTCAATAAAAAATCTATGCGACTCCATTTCTGTACCGTCAGTTCTGTCAATAACTGTGTCAACAGAACCACTAATAGTGTTATATTCACTTACTTCACTAGTTGCATTGATTTCTACACCAGATGGTTCTTCACTAACCACTGGCAAAGGATCCAATACTGTTTCAGTTTCAGACTCTGAACTACCTTCGGGAGACACACTAGCGACCTCTAAACTAACCACCACATTACTATCTAGATTCTTGTAATAACTACGTAACAGCTTACGTTCTGGGAACATCCCCTATCATCTGGGGTGTAACCAAACATAACCTCACCAGACATAAAAAATAAACACATCAAACATTGAAGATAAGAACAAGGGAAAAAAAAGAAGAAAGGGAAAAAAAACTACCCTATGTTACCTTCTTTTGTCATGATCCACTTCGACCAAAACAAAAACAAAACAAACTAGAAATATACTATGTTCCTTATTTTTTTTTTTTTTTTTTTTTGCTGTGTACCAGCTAACCTAATTAGCAACCAACAAGCAAGTTACCTCACAAAAACTAATTATCTGGATACACCACAATCTACATGAATGGACGATAAAACAACCAACAACTGACTGGAATAGCTGCTATAACGTTAACCTCTAAGCGACAACAATAAAATTAACAACAAGAGTGATACGCAGCAAGAATTGATCACAAGTTGCAGCAAGAATTGATCACAAGTTAACCTAAAAAAACTAATGTCCTAAATGCACCACAATAACCCAACCATTTGCTACTGCTAGCAAGGTCATGTGTGCAGGTCACAAGCAGGCAACTTACAAAAATAAATTGTCCATCCAAGTACCCACAAACAAAAACCAAGCTGAAACAATAGCAGGCACCTAACACCAACTGTTAAGGGGGTGGGGAATAGGGTAGAGAAGAGAGAAGGGTCCTAGAAAGAAAGATAGAGCGAATAAACAGGAACTGGTAAAGCCTCCACGACCTCGTCCTCAGTGAGGTAGAGTAGGTAAACCTAGGCGGGCACATAAATGTGAATAAATGCGACCAACAGCCACATTTATTAACGCGTCAAGGTTAAATAAGCTAACTAAGCTTATAACAAAAATAAAGAAAAGGGGGGGGGGGATAGACCTGAGCCTTAACGGGCTCGTCCCAAATCCGTCGACTACTGTAGAGCTGGAACCAAGGATCTAGGTTCTTGTGGTGACTTATAATAATATCTGTAGGATAAGATATAGCCAAACATAAAATAAAACACAAAACACAACTAAAAATAACACCTTACAACTATAGGTTACTTTCTTTAGGTAGAAGTGTCGATAGAAATAAAGAATGAACGAGATAGAGAGATAGAGCGACGATGATCTTAAAAGGTTCGTAGCAACAAAACATAAGTAAAAAAATATCAACAGCAATTAATATCAGCAATAAATAAAAAGAGAATTAGCGAGTGTTCCCTTGTTATACCTTAGTTTATTTTAACCTTCTTTTCTTTTACAACCATATAAAATAACTAACTGCAAAGATGCAATACACATCAGGTATATTAACAACAGCAAAAATAATAAAATCGGCTGAAGAAAAGGTTACAAACATCAGAAAAACAGAAGATTTGCCTCCCACGAGACACAACTACAACAGAAAAAGATTGCTAAGCCCTAGCAACACAATTATTAGTAAGACCAGCTAGGCCTATGATGATCTCTTTCTATATAAGAAAGTACAATAATATAAAAAAAAATAAACAGTAGGGAGATCACTGCCATAGAGTTTTTCAGTTAACCACCATAATTTGTATGAAAATTAATTTATTAAGAAATGAGAAACGATTCCTCAGCGACTTCGAACATGGTCAAAAGCAAAAATTTAAAAAAATTAATGGCATCCAATTAATACTAAAAGGAAGTTAGACGGCAATTGTCTTAAAACTCAATTCAAATCAGCTTAATAAAAACGACAATGAAGTAAAAATAGGATAGCGCCAACATGTTATACAACAATAATAAGTGTGTAACACCGACGTGAAGAAGCTGAACTTCAATCAAGATAAGTAAAACAAAACGGCAGTAAAAGAATGTGTTAAAACCATTTAAAAGTAAAGAAACTTAATAAAAAAAAATTATTCAAAAACAGGAGAAAAGAGACAAAGTGAGCTAAAAGGAAGAAATGCTGGCTACCGGAAGGTAGCTGAACTAAAAAATACCTCAGGCCATAATAGCTCGTTAGCGTCTGGCAAGTGACGGCAGCTGTCCGTCTGTGTCGGCTCCTACTCCCACTACTCGTCCTCAACGACTCTTCTCTCTCTCAACAACTACCGACTACTTAAAATCTAGCAAAAAAAACAGAGTGGGCATTTCCTCCAGCTAGTCTGGGGGATATCACCCCTACCCGAAAAGAGAAAAGAAAGAAAAGCTAAAACATTTTGTACTCCCGCTACATCTTTGTAGGTCCAAGCCTTGCTCCTCCGGCCGGGAACGTCTGATCACGAGCTCTGTTGCACCACGACTGCCCCCTCCACTCGGAAATCGTCTTCCCCTCCCAAGCTTCGGCTAACGCTCCTCTCACTTACTCTCCTAACCTCCCATGGGTACGCATCGCCTGATCGCCGGCGTCCAATCACCGCGCAGCACGTTGTTCTATCCTCAGCTCCCACCTCTTTTCTTCTCCCCTCACATGCCACCAAACTAAACTGCTTCGGTCGCCTATCGCCAACCCCTCCTCCTACCACTAACGAACAGCAACGCAGAACCATAAAACTGCTAATGAAACCAACTACGCAAAACTTTTAAAACGTTTTCTAAACAACTCAGAGACACACAGCAAAACACATCAGGACACGAGGACGACACGCCACGGAAAACCACCGGAACACGCAGGAATGTGCACACGTCAATCCCGCGTGCAAGCCATCTGGCTGTCCCGTGACTGCATCCGATTGCCCAAGCATTTGGCTGTGGCCCGAGTTCTCGAGAAACACAGACAAAATACTTATACAGAACTAAGCCTAAAATATCTGAGAAACCTACCTACTTTACCACAAAAACTCGACTATACTCACTCTCAACATGGGAATAGACCATGAAATAAAAGAAACTTATCAGAAAATAGGCTGCATCATAAGAAAAAAAATAAAAATAAAACTATTTAATTCCAAAAAATCACGATTTTCAGCTTCGACACAATATTAACAGTGTTCCACAGAAATCTGTTGGTGGTTGACCAAACGTGCAGAGCCGTGTGTCAACCCCGGGCACCACGCGACAGTAATTATGGTAATAGGGGTAAAGCAGACTGTTGTAACTGTTCTTGTCAAAGGCCAGTCTCGCTCGTTCTTGATCGACACAGGATCCAATGTTTCTCTTGTTCGACCTAGAATCAGCAAGGGTGTAGTCGATGAATCTCGGTTAGGAGCGAAAGGCGTAACTGGAGATGTGCTCCAGATCACAGGTACCCAAAATACTGATGTGTGGGTTAACGGAGAACGGTATCCACACCAGTTTATAGTAAGTACGCCACAGCTACCGTATCCAGGTATTCTAGGAACTGATTTTCTTAGACTGTATGATACCAGAATCAATTTAAAAGAACAGAAATAATTTCTTAAAGATACAAATGAAATAGAGTTGTATGACACATGTAAAAAAGATCTTAATAGTGACTGGAAACAAGATGAGTATATTTGTACACACCCAGTGTTAAGAAAGTTAAGTGTCGAAATTTCATAAGTACTGGTCTGGACCTCGTAGAGTATTCCCTAAGTTAGGTAAAACTACGTATGAGATTGAGTTAGATAAACATAAAGTAAATGTACACAGCGATTGATTAAAATTGTCGAAGGGAGACAGGACAAAACAACCCGATAGCTGTGGAAACCAATGCAGAGTTTACAAAATTAGATTCGCAAAAAATAAGGAAAACAAAAGAGAATTCAAAGTACAGTACTGTAAATAATGACAATGCGCATAGTAACGATGTCGAAGGGGGTGAATTGCAGAGCGTTTCAATGATGATTCTGATGATAGTGGTAGGTATCCCACATCACGCCCCATTTTAAATGACACAAATAAGATATATGATATTAATGAGATAGGTGAAGTAGAAGAAATAGTTGCAAAAAGTCCTTGTGAAAATAGCCTTCTAAGAGATAGTGATGATGAGGAAAACGAAAACAATGTTGTAAACTACGAGTGGGAACCGTCGAGATATCATAGGGCAAGGGTCCAATCTACAGTTGATGAGAGATATAAATTGCGTTTGCGTTCCAATGCGAGAAATAAAACAGGTGAAACGACTGATGAAATCGAGAGTAATGATGAGTAACAAAGTAATTAGTGATGAGTGTCAAGTATTCTGTTATGTTAGAAATGTCACTGTGACAAAGTTTATGTTGAGAATTCAACGAGAGAAATAAAGACTTAGAACCAGGAAATTGGTTTGCATTGCAGATCACACCCTAGGAACTGGCATGATACTGGTGCAAGAAAATGACGTGCTGTTGACGGGAGACAAGTGGACGATTGTGCTAGACCTACCCATCCGAGAATTAGGAATATTAGTATCAACAATTAAAAATAGAGTAATTTATATTGAGAAATTAGTACACGAGCATTATAAAAGTCTTACAGGAATATATCACAAAGCCCCAGTCCTCAATAAAATGATTGACAATCTAGAAGACGAAGTTTCTGAATTATTGATGATATTGCCAAAGGTAGAAAAACGAGTTAAGAGAGGATTAATTGTTGTAGGAGGTTTAGTGTTAAAAGTTTTTATTCGGTACTCTTTCGAATGATGATTATGTTAGAATACATGAGGTAATGGAAAAGTTAAACGAGAAGCAGGAAATATTTATAAATATAGTGGAAGAACAGTTAACGTTATATGAACGGATTAACAGATAAGGTAGATAAAAATACAAATGATATTTCGGATTTAGTCACGAGACTAATTAAGGAAATTAATGCAAGATATTCACAAGATAAAGAAATTAAAGTTACAATGGATCGAACTGAAGCGATACGAGAGTTAGAAGTAACAGTAGAATTGTTGAAACATAAAGTGACAAAGATAAAAACCTCGTTAGATATAATATCTACAGGAAAACTTCCTAGTGTATTGTTAACTCCAGGTAAATTGTCAGAAATATGACGGGGTATAGCTTTAAAATTGCCAGATGATAAAACGTTGATTGCAGGAGTAGAGTTGATCACATATATAATTATTATGAGATTACAATGACACATGCCTCAGCAACTACGTATGGCATACAATTAATAATTGAATTTCCTTTGAAATCTATGAACAGATATTTTATAATTTATAGAGCTCATTCATTTCCAATATTTTATCAAAAGTTAAAGAGACATGTTCAGATTGTACCAAGTCATCCTTATATAGGTATTTCAGAAAACAGACCGTTCTATGCCCTTATGATGGAGGCTGATTTAAGTGAATGTAAAGGAGGTAGAGTAAACGCCAAATGAGAAAATAATGTGCAGGAGACGAAAACGCGTCAAGGGAGTTGGAAGAGTCCGTTCCCGCTGCATTTTGGGGTGAGTCAGTTCATTGCAGTGCATAGAACAGGCGAGGACCGTCGGGCGAGAGCTCCTGCGCGTGCAAGTTATACCTATCGAAAAAACTTTAGTATTAACGGCGTAAGCGGACGATACGTAACAGTTGGTGGTACTGCATTGTACATATATTATATTATGTGGTTTTAGAAGTGTACACAGAATGTGCTGCAAATTTATGTCCTTACGAGGTATTTCGTTTGCAACTGTGGCATAGAAACTAATAGGTACACGGAAGTTATGGCAAATTACAAAAAAGGAAAAGTCGTTCACAGTAAATCCCGAGAAGTTGTTTACAATGTCATAAAATTTATGCAAAATGAGGCAGAAAATGGTTTAGCTATACCGCTTTCAGAAGTCGTGAAACTGATCTCAGCAGCCACAGGTTTCTCTGAACCAACTATTTACAAAATAAAAAGAGAAGAAACCGAGATTAAAGAAGGTTCATCGAAATCCTTTGAAACCCCAAAAAAAAAACGGCAAAAACGTGTGACGAACACTAGCATATAGGCCATTCGGAATAAAGTGAGCACTAAAGATTTAACCTTTGAAAAAAATCACTAGTCGTTACTGCATATAAGTCAACATTAACAACAGTTACATTATTGTTTGTATGGTTGGTAGCGAATAACTGCATGTAGTTTAGTGTATTTTCTTATTTGAATACAGCATTAGTGATACAACATCAATTGCAAACGACCTCTCTGTATTTAATATACTTTAAAATATTTATTTAAGTTCTTACTGACACACCTACTGACTGTACAATTTAATTTAATTAGCGGCAGCACATTGCGACGCAACCGAATCGATTATCGTTGGCACATGCCGCTAACTCTTCGCGCCACAGAGGTAGTTTAAAATTCCACTGACAGATGGCACCAGAGTTAGGTTTTCGCCGCTTGGAAGCGAATTGCATCGTTCAGTTTGTTTGTCCGTTGTGTAATGAATATCGGTTTCTGATAACCACACATAAAAGTATTAGAAGTGACAGTTTATGAATATCATTGATAAATTATGTGAAGTCATTAGTAATGTAAGTTATGTTTTACGATCGCCAGGCTGAGTATCTGGAAATAGAAACAGCATTTTTTCCCCTGTTTCACTCATTTAAAAAATACGCTATTTGTTTCTCTTTACGTGCGTCGTCGTCGTTCATTGCAGTATGCTGAACGGAACTTGAATTCTTGAGTTGCGTGTGTCGTGTGTGTTTTTAGTGGCGGTTTTAATTTAAAAGTTCGAATATACTGTGCATGCATTTACGAGATTCGTAACAGTAATAGCGCCGTTCGAGTAGACACAGAGAAACCAGTGTTATAAGACGTTTACTCGCAGGTATTTATAACTAAGATTACTACTGAGTATAGCATATATTCAGCACCAGTGCATTTAATGAGCAGATATTGTAGATAGCATTTATCGGAGCAGTGTAATGTAAATGTAAACATTGTACAAGCTTATGTAAATAAAAGCACGTGGCAATGTCGATGTTTACGCGCAGCGGAAAGATATAAACTGGCAGCTGGCAGAAAATAGAAATTAATCAGGGCTTTTTTGAGTGCTCACTTTATTCCGAATCACCTATAGACGATTTTGACATACAGGTAGTGCGGTGAACAATAAATAACTTTTACTTAACTGAGAAACGTCGTCCAACTGTAGGTGCACACCATGCCAAATTGGTTCAAGACATCTCTTACAAAGGCAGGAAAACATCTCTAAGGCGCTTGCTCTCAAAGTTAGGTTACCGTTGGAAAAAGACATCAGTTGATTGGCAGGTTAGAATGTAATGTCATGACAAAGCTTTTATGTATGTCATACCTCCGACAGATACGTAAAGCCAGAAACGAACAGCAGAATATTGTGTATGTAGATGTAACATACCTTCATAGTTGCCATACTACTCCGAAGGAGTGGACAGACGGTTCTAGCAGCAGCCTTAAGAAACCAATGTCTAAAGGAAACAGACTGATTATTCTTCACACTGGAGGAGAAGACGGGTTTGTGTCTAATGCACTTTTGATATTTAAGTCCGGATCAAAAACAGGCGATTATCATAATGATATGAACCATACCAACTTCTCTAAATGGCTGCAAGATAAACTGATACCAAATTTGAAACCACATTCTGTAGTTGTCTTAGATAATGCTTCTTATCACAACATCCAGTCTGTACGTCGCCCAACTTCGAACAGCCGCAAAAGTCAAGATTGTAGAATGGCTACAGGAACATAATACTGCATTTGATGCCGCATTGACGAAAAGTGAATTGTACTAACTTGTAAAACAATTCAAGCCACTGAACCGCTCGTACACAATTGACACATTACTCGACCAACATGAACATACAGCACTGCACCTGCATCCTTACCACCTAGATCTCAACCCAGTCAAAAAAAGTTGGGGTATATTAAAAAAACTTGGTTGCATCTCGGAACACCACATTTAACCTAAGTGATGTTAGAGGCCTCGCTGAACAGAAATTTCAAGAAGTCACTACAGAACAATGGGCGTCCGAGTGTGACAATGTGAAAAAAACTGAGCACGAGTACGTAACTCAAGAACATCTTTTAGATGATGCCATGGAAGAATTTGTTATTCGTGTACAAGATTCAACCAGTTAATGTGAAACCAGTGACAGTGGAGACGCCTTTTTGAACTATTTTAAGCCTTTGTCAGACAGTGAATGATATGTGATACAAGTATTATGGAGTAAGAACATAGAAATACATTACATTCTGCAAAAATTATTTTTATGAGGTAAGCTATGAATTCTCTTTTTCGTGTACTTGGTCTCATGTTGTAGCAGATTCTGAGAGCAATGTGCTTGCACGTACTGATGTATTTGTATTCATATAGACACGGAATGTGTAACATTTTTAAAAGAAGGTAAACAAATGTTAGTGATGAATTTAGTGTTAAAAGGCCATGGGTGCCTATTTCTGTTGCTAGACCAATAAATATTTTTTTAAAGCTGAACGGCTGCCGATATCATAAAACCGCCATGTAAATTTGTCACTAATTGCATTTGCTATTTTACCTAATTTTTTCCAACGACAATATAACACACTTTTGCTTATTAATTGACTACAGTAAAACCTCGTTAATTCGAAGTGCTCGGGACTGAAATTTTGTACTATGAATTATATAACTTCGAATTATCGAATTTCATCTCAAAGTTTTTTTTTAAGTAGCTTACAAGAAAAATATTTAATTATTAATTTTGAAATTTCCGACAGAAAAATATTTCTTTCATTTGCCAGAAACATAAATATGTTGTTTAAATATTTGTTATGGATTTATTACCATTTTATAAATATCATAGGAGACACAGAAACCAATAACATGGGCACTACTGCCCTCAGGGCGCCTAAGAGCCAAGGAAATGCACAGCGAAGGTAACACGTGACCGGCGACAAAGTCAGTTCCCGGCCGCGGGCTGCAGCAGCTGCTTGCAAAGTCATCACATTCCTGTACGCTGTTATCACCCAAGAGCAATGTGCTGGCGAGACAAAGGTTCTCGGCATGTGCCTCCAGATGTATCAATCGCCAAACGACGCTAGCTGTGATGAGAGGGAAAAAACGGGGCAGGGGCACTTGTAAAACAAACGTTAATCTTATACGTTGGCAAATACGGTAATTTATTTATAAATGCATGGTTTTGGATCTCTAAGAGGCGGAAGAATTTTACGGACATCTTGAAGAATTTTTAGCCCAAAACGGTAAGTTTTACCACCCTATATCCCAAAAAAAAAATTTTTAATATTTCACGCCGAGTCATTTTTACAAGTGTAAAGTGATTTTCCAGTAGCTTATAGAAGGAATACGTGACATTTTGTCAAAGAAATTAATTCATAAACAATGTAAGGCACCCAAAATAGTAATTACAGTATGACTAACCCTCCTCCCGAATGAAAATTTGTAAACATAGTCGTCGAGTCATTTTCGCAAGTGCAAAGTTATTTTTCCATTAGTTTTTCCAATTGATAAGATGTGCAGCCAGCCAGACGGTTGTATGGCATCAGTGCAGTGCACACAATGTGGCAACGTAGCATGGGAGGCAGCAGACACTGCGACCTTGACTGCTATCTGTTCTCTCCTTTACACACGATGCCAGCCGAACACGGGAAACAAACATGTGCTTTTTTTGCCTACCATTCTGCTGGACGTATTCTCCTAGAAGCTGCATTGTTGACTGGTGACTCATGCTGGAAAAAGAGGAAGGAGGAGGGAGGTAGAAGAGAACAAGGACTATAAGAACAAGGACTATACTCCGTCCACTCTAAGGTTGCACTAGAATTAAAAATTTCTAACGAAGTAAATCAAAGCAATTGAACTATGTCTTCATTCCTAACATTGTGATGATTGTGCCGTTACAAACTTTACTTGTATTTTCCAATAATTAAAATAAAATTTATGCTGTGCAAATATGGTACTGTCATTCACTTGACTGAATTAGCTGCAACCTTAGAATGGATAGGGTATAGGAGGCACTTACAGGGTGACGCAACTCTGGCATCTGCTTGGTATGTGGCTAGCTAGGCTTGGGGGGGGGAGGGGGGTAAGTGAAGAAGTTCTAAAGATAAACCAGCTCTGCCTACGAGTGTGGGATGGGGGGGGGGGGAGTTGATGAGCTACCTTCTTTCTCATCCTCGCCTTCCCTCATTCACTCCGCTTCTCCCTAGCCGCTGAAATACTCCAGGCTCGTGACACATGCGCACGTGTCTTACCGTAACTGTATCTAGCTCACGGAGCGGGAGGAAAGCACAAAATCACGTGATCATCATATCACACTACCACAGGCTGTCGCACGCTGTGCCATTCCTGCCTTCCATTCTTCTTTTCTTCTCTCTTTGCGCGCATCACACATACACACATTCGAACTCGAGCACCGTATACAAACAGACAGCAAGGAAGCCCGAAGGTCAGTGCAACACGGGCCTGCGCGGTAACGGAAACAAAGCCAGGTCTGTACAACGCCTCACGATGCAGCATTATTATTATATTTCGCACACTTTACTGACTTTTCTATCAAAATGACTTCGAATTACTAGTACTTGATCCCTGTTTGGGCCAGAAAAAAGCTTCAAATTACAAATGAACCGAATTTTGAACTAACCAAACTCCATAGCATGTAAAATCCTATCCTCACGTTCGGGACCGAGAAACGGCTTTGATTTATATAGCATTTCGAATTAACCGAGTTTGAATTAACAAGGTTTTACTGTAATTGTTAATTAGCAATTAGTCGGTTTTTAAGCAAAAGTATTAAAATTTTTGCGTGAGAAAGAATTTGGTAAAATAGCAAACACAATTTGAGACAAGTTTACGTGGCCGTTTTTTCTACATGTTTGTGAAAGATTGAGTAAAGTATTTTGAAACATTAAAATAAAAGTAAAATGTTAGCCGTGATTCCGTGCCGAGCCTAAGACCTCCAGCTTACCAACCGCGCTCGCTACCGACTTCCCCACGGAGACTTATTGAAGAATGTGGCAAAATGTTATTTTTATCTAAATATAACAAATATATTTGTTGATTTAAATAATTACTATAGCATGTTTGAGGTAAGTTACACTGTATTCGTCTACTGTGAGTGAGCGGTGCGCATTTTAGTTTGTAAATAAACCTCATATCAATGATGCCACGGCAATACCACGTATGTGCATTTTTTCGACTTTTTTAGGTAATCTATTTCAGATGCACAGAATATTGTTTTGCACAAGGTAAAACTGAACATCTATGTAGTAAATTTGTTTTTGTTAAGATTTTTAGGTTTGAGCAATACCACGTATCAGAAGTTGACTTGCAATACCTCGTATCTAATCAATTTGTTGTGCTGTCCTGTTATGGAAGTGAAATGTTGTGCACTATGAAATATTTTGAGTGTAATGTTGAGTTTCAAATAAGAAGTTGAAAGGTAACAAATCTGAAAATGTTCTAGACATTAGTAGAACAAGTGACGATGTTTTATTTTCCCAAGTAATATTGATGGAAAATTTATATTAGTGTTAGTAAAAAACAAATCAGATACGTGGCATTGTTGGTACATTGATGATTATGAATATGTCAGTTACGTGTTTTTGCCATTAGCATTATAGTAGTTGTTTATATATTTTTTCAGGGTAATTATGGCGAGCAGGGCACAAAAACTAGTTCAGCTAGCGAAAAATAATAATGCAACATGTTCTAATGAACAGCCCTCTACAAGTTTCGAGGAATATGTGTGCTCCAAGACTGATGATGTAAACAGCTGCAGCAATGCCAATGACATTACAACAGTGACTCGGTACCATGAATGTGGAACAGAC
>PNEQ01130183.1:0-14708 GCA_003012365.1 Medauroidea extradentata | reverse complement strand
ACATCTGTCAAAGTTAAACAAACAATAAATCAACCGTTGACTGAGTGAGTTGTTATTGATGAAGTCACGATGATTGGTTAACCCTGAAATTAAATCAAACTGAGCTATCCGGAGCACGCGCAAACTTAACATAACCTCAACACCAACTGCAGTAGACTACAACAGCAATAGTCCAAATAGCAACACACAGCAGACGCAGAGGACGCGTCACAATATCCTCGAGAGAGAGAGGGGTGGGATAGCTGGCATGTCAGCATCTTCTTCGCTTGCCATGTTTGCCGCCACAGCCGAGTTCACAGAGGCCTGCTGTATGAAGTGACGAACAGGCGGAAACAAACTTTCTAGCTGCGTTTGTTTCTAGCACTTTTATTTCTTGTCGTACATGTCTCTGTACACGTAACACATCTTGCCAATTTCATTTTTGAAGGTAGAACTTATTTTTTCATCGGGATCTTTATCTTATAAAATCACGTATGCTTCTGTTATCTTGCTAAAAAAAAAGTACATTCAGTCTTTTGCTGTCAGTTCTCGTTTGGCTTTAGCGGCAGTATCATCACCAATTTCCTTCTCTGTACGTCTCAGCTCATCCTGCTGCTACTTCTTCCAACTGTTTCTCAACAGGCTGAAAAACATGGAATTCTTCTCTAAAGGAATGACAAAACTTCTTCCAAACACCACTACATCTCCTTGTTGCGTGCTACAATGAGAGTTGTTGCTGTGCTGTTATAGTCTATTTCTGGAAATACATAACAGATGGCAGCTCAATCGCCGTTAGTCTTATTCTTTTTTAATTGCAAACTTTTGTTGCTAATTATGCTGTTTTATATTTTTAAATAAGTTCAATACAAATTGTAATGCACTCAAATAAAAAATTTTTATTTTAAAGAGGCTAGTAATTTTTGTGGCGCATATATATACTGTATATGGCTAATGAAAACACACTGGTAGCCATCTGATGAACACAATTCCGTAAATTGACCGTGAAAGATAAAAGTCTACCGTCTCTACCGTCCACGACAACTAATCTGACGTCATGGTGACATTCTCCAATCAGTTGGCAGAGTGGCAATGACTGGGCACGACCAATAATTCACCGACTCTAGGCACAGTCAATTACAGTGTTCCCTTCATGGTTTCTAGAGCGCTGAACAACTTTAACTTTGTTTCTAATGAAATTGCCTTCCTTTCTGCTACTACTTTATCAGTCGGCACTTCTTTTGCACGTTTCATGTTCACAACAAATAAACGTCAACTATCAGTAACACAGTGAATGTTAACTATCACAATAAATGATTAGAAACATAACTGCTCATATTACGCGAGATGTTCGCCCTGGCTAAATAAAAAAACTACATATTATGCGTTTCACGTGCACGCATGCTCACCCATTACTGACTTGAATAGATAACAGAGCAGGAAGCCAGATACGCTGGCCTGTCTTGCAGTCGCCCAAGCGGCATTCACACGTGAGCGAGTGACGGCAAGCTTATAGCAACGGATTCAAGCATCATTATCCACTCGCGTTATGCTAGTTTTGTCGCGCTATTTGAATCTTATACGTAATTTTTATTCTCGTGTTGTGTGAATTCATGGTAAGTGAATCCATGCTATGCGAGTCCGAGGTGTAAATACAACTAATACTTATCTTGTTTTCAACAGCCATTTTTGGTACAAATGTTACATACTTATGAGTGCAATCGTAAAATTAGCTGTTGTACAAAAATATTTATCGTTAATTCATGTTAGAGTCATGCTACTCTGTTTATACTTTTCGAATTACTAGAAAATTAACATTAGTTTTAAAAGTGAATTAAGTGAGTGATCATTCGAATGACATTCCAAAATTCGATTAATTGATTTTGTCACAACAATTCGAACTTATCGTTAATTGTTAATTCATGTTAGAGTCACCCTACTCTGTTTTCATGCACAGTTGCAACCGATGTGGCAACTACAGAATGGTGTGTGCATGTGGCAAACTGGCAATACTGACTGCCATTTTTTTTGTCTGCTTACCCAAAAAGTACACTGACCCCGTCAAAACGAACTGAAAACCTGACAGCACAACTTGGCCGCTGCAGCCTTGTCTCACAGTTACTAGCTCGCCGCAACTTCTCAGCGGTGACTGCAGCTACATTGCATGTACATGACAAACCAAATAATACAGTTAGTCGCGTAACAGATATTTTCACACACAACTTCCATGCGACCCAAAACACGTCATGCCTCTTTTTTGTTAACAAGTTTGCTTTTGAACCGATGCAGTGTTTTAAAAAGACATTGTGTATAATGAGACATTTTATTCACGGTGGAGTATATGTAGGGACTATAAACGCTGTATTTTGCAAAACAGGAACACTCATAGTTACAATGCTCAGGGTTTGTACGAACGTGTGAATAAAAGAGGGCATAGGTACGTGCAGCCTCGATCCTAGACTAGTGATGGGCGAAATCTATTTTAAGGAATGATTGTACGTTCGAATTGTTGTGACAAAATCGATTAATCGAATTTTGCAATGTCATTCGAATGATCACTCACTTAATTCACTTTTTAAACTAATGTTAATTTTCTAGCAATTTGAGAAGTATAATGAATGTTCACTTAGAAATGAATGTTTCATTAAGTTGTGTGTGAGAATGAGAACGATTGGGTACTTACTGTCAGCATTGATGAGTAATCTCGGACACGGTATCTCATCAACACAAAGCAAGAAAGATAGCTCACCTCCTCTCCCTGTCTAAACATTTCCTATTGAGTGACAAGTGGTCGCATGGGCGGCTGAAGCCTCTGTTGGGTGTTGGGTGGCAGATGATTGAGTACTTGATAGCAAAATCCATTCTTCCTTTTGCAGCTCATTGTGTAAAAAAATCATGTCAAAAATCAATGTTTGAAATGCTACGTAGGTTGTTAGTAATCGTAATCAGAAGTAATAATACAGAGTTGTAATAAAAATGTGTTAAATAAAAACAGTAACTAAAAATTGTAGGTAATTGTTACCAATAACCCAAAGCAGGAAATACAAAATGAAGTTGAAAGCATAATGACAGTGAAGGACTACAGAAATATGGAATCTTGTCCCATTTAAAAGGTGCTATTTTATTTTGAGAGAAACTCACTCGCTTGCGATGGGTAGAGCGTTGAGTTTTCAAGACGGAAGAATCTGACGGAGCCGTTCCAGCAGCCAAAGGATTTACGATACAAGAAAACAAGGTAGGGGGGGGGGGCGTGCAGATAACAAAAGCATGATCACATGATCACATGATCACGAAACTCGCTGCAAGCCTGCTGCAAACAATTTCTCTGAACTTGGTTTCTTCTGATAAAATTACAATATTGAATGCAACATTTCTGATTTGTTGTTGGTTCCTCGAAAAGATCACATTGTAACAGAGTTCTCAATATTACTGTACTCGCTATTACGGGATTATACTGTATGTTACTTAGCAGTGCAAAAATGTTTGCTAAGTATGTTGACAGAACATAGTCTTTACCATTTAACTCAAGATGATGGTTGAGGCAGTGAATTGTAAGCAGCCAGGTGCATTTCAAGATCAGATATGCCAAAGTAATCCAAAATATTTGGAAAAGCATCGACAATGCCCTTTGCTGTTCCATATTCTAAATCAGTTATCAGTAGTTTCTTTCATAACAAGGACATTAACCATCCTTAGGAAATGCTGTTACAAATCTCTTAATGCAAGGTCACTCAGATATTTCTTAATTACGGTAATTAGTTTACCTGCCATAATTGTTAAAAACCGCCAAGCAGACTTTAGGGACACAGTGGTATTTTAATGGTGTAAAAAGATACGTAATCTCAAATACAGTGCATATTTTGATAACGCACTGTGCTGCAGATATACAATTTTCACTGTGATCTGTTTTGAAACTTTAGAATACAGTTTGTATTAATTTATATCTCAGGTATATTCGTCACAGCTCAATACAAAAAACATAATTTAAATAATGTGCATGTGATACTAATGAAATTTCCCCATTCTTACTAACATTTTGTGCAAAGGAAAATAATCCCATGTTTTGCTTTTACGTACCTCAGTTTCATTTTGTGACAAAACTTTTACCAAAAATTACAACAAAATGAGAAAAATACTAAAAAATAAAGTAGAGTGATATGTTAACATACAAACCTCAGCTATGTTGAGAAGGCAGCACAGCTAACAGAGAAGGAATTACACATACCTGAGCTGTTTCTGTTTTCAGAGTCGCTAGGCCCATGTTTGCTCAGATTGGCTGCCATCTCACGCACTGACCGTTTCTCTCCTATAACACAACAACAAGCTGCATTATACTCCAAACATTTGATTGCAGTGACTGTGTAAGATCCTCAAAAACTTTATACCTTGAGATCAAAAGTTATCTTCTTAATATGAAAATTTTGCACAAGATTTCATTTGCAGAAAAACCCTGTCAATGTGTATGTGATGCGACTTATTTACATAATGGTATTATGTAATAACAAAGAACCCTATTTATGGAAGGGTTAAATGACACATGTTAACATACAGTAGATAAGGTGCAACATTATTTCACTTAATAAATGGGAAACTTCTATTACTGTACTGCACTAATTTGATTATCAGGAATGATTTTAATTTTATCTGTGTCACTACAATGTTCCAAATTTTGTTTCAGGATACAGTTTTTTAAAATAATTGATGGCTAATCAAAATGTGTCACCTCCATAAAATGAAATTGGTTCATTTTACTAGCCTGCAAAATGTAACATAAGTGCCAAGTACAAATGAACTGGGTTGCACTATGGTGGCTGGTCGAGCCCACTTGGAGTGTTGCGGGATTGTATGCAAGAAAAGTATTAATTCTAGATATCTTGATGGATGTGAATGCACCACAAGTCACTGTATACAGTAGGACAAAGGTACGAGGTACTGCAGTAATGACCCAGTGTGATAGTACCAAACTGAGTGGATCAGCACTCAAGGGGCACAATGGCTGTGTGTTGTTGAATGTTTCTACTGTACTTCCATCTACACTGCGCTGGGTGAGAATTACAAGGTTGTAAGCACCACAATTCACAAAAATGAAATATTAATACTACATACCTAGTTCTCTGTGATAATATAAACATTCTGATTGGGTTGTTTATTCCTGATTAATTCGTTTGAAATTAATAAGCCCGCTAGAATGTACAAGCTGTCAAATAGAACATACTGAAAGTAATATTTACCTTTCGTAAATTTTGGCGCTTAAAACCTTGTAATTCTCACAAAGATGAAGTGGTGCTTCCCCAAAAACTCTCCAAGCAGGTCTCCACAGACTTGATTCCTGGTTTTCATACTACAGTACTACAAAGTGAGAGGAACTAATGGGTTTGAATGCCAGGTGATTCCTAAGTGGGTCAAGACCCTGCCTATATGATCCTGATGTGAGGCCAGGGTCTGCCAACTGCCATTGTTTTCAGTGATGCTACCTTGCACTTGGCACAAACTAACTTGATGGGAACTTTCTCATCAGCATGAATGACATACATGCATCAAATCTCTGAACTATCGCAGATGACAACTGGTAGGTAAAGAATGATGTCCAGTTTGCAAATGTTTTTATGCCTTCCTGTGTCATTTCTGCCATTTCTCCAATAAATGCTGTTTCTTTTGTCCAACCACATCCATTTCACTTCACTTCTTGTTAACTGGAAAACATTTTATGAAACTGACGCCCCACCATTACCGCTAACGTTCTTTCGCGCTCGCCTCCTGAGCTTGTCTCCTTTGAGGTTAGGCCTAAGAGAGACTATACCCTCAGGTCCGCACAACCATTTAATTACGTGAATAAATCACGAGCGGGATCTACAGATTGTGATGATGTTCTAATTGTTTTTCTTGTGTAAACTAACAACGAAACTGTAATAATGGACACATATTTTTCATGTGTGCTAAATGTAAATAATATAGCAGACGATTGAAAGTTAACCTGGATATAATCTTATTGTATTTAATTCTTGTTTCTTTCCACAGCATGGTAATTTTCGAGTGGGTTCTAATGGTAATTTTGTATTTAATTTCTCGTGTACTAAGTGTTATATTTGTTTTGGAGAAATACATGGGTGTTGGGGTGCATGCCTACTTGTAGCCGATGGCCGCGCCTGCTCCGCCATATTACCATCCAAGTAACGGGACTTCTTTCTCAGACCCCTAACTCCGGGTATAAAAGGGTTGCATCTCGCCCAGCTTCTTCAGAGTTCGTTGACAACTTCTCTGAGCTCCCGTCTCTCAGCACACCGGCATCGGCCACTCACTTTACCTCTCCGAGGTGACTTCTTGCAAATGGAGTCCTCCACCCTCCTTCACCACACCTTTACCTGTTAGGGACATGCTGAGAGCCTAGGAAGGGAGGAACACTGTCGCTTATCTTCCACGCTGTACGTGATTAAAAGGGAACACACCCTACAATCCTTCCACACCTGTATCGCCACGAGGCACTTACCGGAAGTTGCGAGCAGTATCTGTGGACAGTTCCATCGGTCCACATGACTAAGACCCAGCGAGTGAGTGATATATTTTGGATAGCGCTTAACATTGATGTCTTCAGCACTGGTGAGGGATGACATGATGTGAGTATGGTATGGAGCAGTGCCGGAATGAAGGAGCGGGGGAAACGGGAGATCCCCAAAGAAACCCGTAGACCAACGGCATCGTCCGGCATGATTCCCACGTCCGGATCATCTTGGTGGGAGGCGAATGGTCTGACCATTCGGCCACTGCGGCCCCTACAGCATCCGAGTATAGACCCGTAATCTCAAATAAGTGTTAAAGAAATGTGCTCGCTTCAAGTGTTAAAAGACCTGTGATAATCGACAAATGTGAATAGTGACTGTACAAACTGTGAATTTCTGCTTCAATACATATATTTTATTGAACTTACTGCCTTCTGTTATTCCAATGTGTGATACTACCAGAAATCAAGGTAGACTAATGGTCGCCAACTACTCAGGAGCTGAGATATTGAGCGGCTCAGGAACGCCGTCGGCAGGTATGTGCACCCGCAAAAGGGCCTAGGCTTATACCGTCCCCCACGAAGCTACCAGGACCTCAGCTCTCGTTTGAAGAGTTCTGTAGACTGGAGCATCAAACACGTGTCTGCGCCACCACAGTCGTCAGCAACGAGGAGGCTCCCCCCCCTCCTGAAGAAAGCCTCGCACTCAAAAACATTATCACGACTCCTTTAGTCGTCTCCTATGCCGTATGGCCCTGGAGCCATCACCCTAGTAAGTCCTATAAAAACCCGATCAAAGAATCACCGATACGCCCTCCCCGGGCGCAGAAGATAAAGGACGAGGCCCGCAAAAAACAAAACCCTTATCTGAATGGAAGCAGAGGTTGCTGCGAGACCTATTTTAGCCAAGTGAGTGACATAGATACCTGCCATAAATAAGTGAGGTACTCCACCCTTTCTCTGTTCGACTAGTATGCGGCTCCCCTGGCCTCACTCACTGGGACACATGCTAACTCGACAACCGCTTTCCCCCTTCGGGGCGCAGCAGGCTATAGACCCCAGGGGATCGCAACACGGACACACAAGGGAATGAAGTTGAGTCAAAATAAAGGACCAACCTGGTCCGTTACACAAGATATGATGTGCTTAAATAAAGAAAATGTAAATAAACATTCTCAGTTGACACCACCTTCACATTTTTATTTTCAAATTAAAAAAATTTTTTTACGTAATTAGAATGTTTGATTGATGTCATGTGAGTTAATAAGTCCATTTTTCTTCCATGTACAATATTCACATCACATCTGCACACACTGAAGAAAGGAAAGTGCATCCTTTGTTCCACTTCAATACACTCTGAATCGCAAATTACTTCTCTTCTTCACTGCACTAATTTGATAACATGTAATTTTAAAAAATTCAAATATTATTATTATAAAACAACTGCCAAAGCATTGTATGTTCCGTAATTGAACCACAACAAACTGAAAATGGCTTCATTTTCCAGGATTTGGGGCAACAAATGACAATCACTATCTAGATAGCTGGAACAAAATTATGTTTAGGGAAAGTCACTCAACTCGAGTAGAGTAAAATTGTAAACTGAGACATCACATAGTGATTTAAGTAAACTTTATTTGCATTGAAAAAGTGAACAGAATTATTTTTAAAAAACGACGATGAAGTCATTTGAAAGCTAGGCTGAAGCTGGCATCAGATCACATTAACAGTGTTGTGTTTAGCAGCACAGGTAGAGGAAAACACTTCAAGGCACACTGAAGGGACTTGGAGCAGTAGAAGGTACAGTTTGAAGAAAACCACATTCACCTTAGTGTTCATAAGTTATCCAACAAAAAATATGACTGTGAGCAGTACGAAAAACTTACTATTGAATTTGAAGAGGCCTACTACACCATCATGAAAATTATTACTAGTGTCCCATAGACAAGCAGATTTTTCGTGGAACATCATCACACGATGCAGTTCAAAACTTCCAAAATTGTCGCTTCCAAAATTTGATGGACAAGTCACTAAGTGGAAAGCTTTATTTGTTTAACTCACTGGTACATAGTAACAGCACACTAAACCCTGTTGAAAAGTTTCATTATTTGGTAACGACTTTGGAAGAAGAATCCCTCAGGCAAGAGACATGAAAATTACTCTTTAGTGTAGGCTACGTTGACTGACAGGTATCAGGATGTACGAGCACATTGGGAAATAACAGTTCAGTTTCTGGCAATTCCCTGAAACTATTTCTCCACGTTACAACAATAACTGTTGAATACTTTCAAGGTAAATGTTTGGGTGTTGGAAGGTTTTGAAATTTCCTATAGATGAGTAGACCTTTATCATGCTGAATCTGACCCTCAACAAGCTTAATACAGAACATGAGAGCAATTTGAACTAGCACATGCAACTGTAGAATTGCAAACATTGACACAACTGTCTGACACTTTGGAGATTCAGTGCAAGACTCTAATTACGGTCACCCAGTTATCAAATATTGGAGAGAAAATTAAAGTTGTCTATCAGAAAGTACAGAACCTAGAATAGGCCTATTACACTCTTGGCCTAATTATGTAAAAACTGTCTTTGTGGTTGACACACACAAACAGTCATGTATCAGAATTGTCAAGCTGACCACGTAATCTATAAATACTTTATGTTTTTAGGTACATCATCTGACTTACAGCGAGAAATGGTCAGAAAACTTTGCTTCAACTGCCTGAAAGGGCATCAAGATAAAAACTGTTTATTCAATGCAATACATATACATTGTGGGCGATGTCATCACAGCTTGTTGCATGCAGACACATCTAACAACCAGTCAAATTCTACATCCCAGATGAGCAACATGGACGAGGAGACAGTGAAAGCTCTAGATGTGATCACACATATTCATTCACTGGCCAGTTAAAGTTCTGCACTATCAACTGTCCTATAGGGAACAGCTATGGTGCATGTAAAGGATGCACTGGTCCAGGTGCAAGTGGTAAGAGTACTGATCAACTTGGCGTTGGTATCTTCTTTTGTGACTTAGGACTTAAAAGCGTTGCAAGTCACAGGTACTAGTTAAGGGTTTGTGTGGCAACACGAAGATCCAGGTTGGTAGGAGAATGGATTCACTGAAGCCATGCAGTGCAAGTGGTCCTTGTTTGATTGTTGGTGGTGGTGTATTGCACAAGATAACCTCCCAAATAACTACAGTTCGATTACCACAGGTTGTTCAGAAGAGGTTTAGTGAATTGGAATCAGTGGATCCCACCTTTCACACTTCAGGAGTTATTGATATGCTCCTGGGAACTGAACACTAAGCTGACGTAACAAATTGTGAATTCAAAGGTTTTCCATCAGCTCTACATATGATTTTTGGATGGGTCCTCATTGAGAGTGCAGCATGTAGCAGTGTTAATGACTATCTTCATTTTTCTGCAGACTGAGATCTCCATAGATGTGACCATGAAACAGTTCTGAGAGATAGAGGAACCACCGGTTGTTAAAGCATGAGGATATTGGGTGTGAGATTACCGTGAAACTCATTCCTGTGACAGCAGTGGACAGTACATTGCAAAACTAAGCCTCCCCTTTAAGAATGATGGAGTATCTATAGAGCCCCAAAATTTTCGTGAACAGCAAAATAATGCGACATAACACAAAAAATTGAGCATTTTTTTTAGACATAACACTCTGTCTAAACGATCATTTATTTACCCTGAAAACATTTTCAAATAGTCCAATTTTACGAGTTTCTGTCCATCGTATGCACTAGGTGTCAGCCTATGCCAATTACCGATCATAAAGATAGGCCAATTTCGTTAACTGTGTAGATTGCATGATCGGCTTCACGCGTGCAGATCTTTTTTGCCAATTAACACATTTTTATTTGGGAAAAAAAAATTCCATGTCAATTTGATGTAACACAGAAACACGGCAATATTGTTTGCTTCAGAATCGTTGCTTGATGTTTACATTCATATTTATGTTACTTAAATTTAGTAATTTTGAAGGTGTTCGTAATTGATTAATATTAGTTACATAATATACAACAAAGAACTATGATTAAACTAACAATGTGGAATTTGTAATGGACGTTTATTGTACGTGAAAAAATAAATATTCACACTTATTTCATTACGTGAGAAAATAAACATGACCACCATCATTGAGCTTTGTCACAAATTTAGTACTGCCAACAGCAGAAATACGATCAGAAATATCTCCAACGTTCAACAAAGTCATGTTTACAATTTTTGTAACTGAATTAAAGTTATTATAGTGATTTAATATCCCAAGCTCAGAGATATATGGAGTTACACCAATATAAATAAATAATCATCCTGTTCAAGGAGTATGTAAGGGTTTATAAGAGATGGCACTGCCAGGTTAACCAGCCTTCCTTATTTACGGCCCGATCTCGGTGTCGTAAACGATTGTGTATTACCAACCACGCAACAGAAAACATACATATTCTGTCGAGGGAAATTTTGTGTTAGTATTCACAGTGATACATAGTCGTGATGAACTGATTAAATATTTAATTAGCCTATAATGTTGTTAGATAAGTGTTTTGTAATAATATATTTTATTTATTTATTTCAAGCAGTGAGGTTCTTGATGTGGTTAAATTGTGTGCACTCATAACCTGTAACTTTAAGGTTATATACGAGTAAATCTGATATTTTTATTTAAGTACTGTTCATAAATAGTACGTAATATTAGGTACATTCGAAGTCAGTTATTATTATTATTCAAACAACTGGCAGCATGTGGGACACCACACACTACCACTCTGTTAGGTTAACATCAGTCGTAAAAACATTTTAAAGCCAAACGAAACACAGGTCTGTGAAGCCATATATAACTGGTAGCCTACAATAAAAACCTAGTCCTAGGCAAAATAAAATGCACCTGGAACTTTAAAACTAAAAGGTCTAACTAAAACAAACCATTTGGTACGATAAATGTTGACGAATCGCAACCACGCGGCGAGAATGGACACGAGAGATAATAGTAACGGAAAATCCTCGGGTGTACCACTACAAAAATTTTTCAAGACTCTCAATATACATCAACATTCTTTAAACAGTTTTTACAACAAAACAAAAGATTTAATTCGTGTAGATCCCGACATTAACACTGTAATGTATGGTAACTGCCTACAAATATTATTTCTGTTAATATATTACAATATTGTGCAGTGATGTATTTTCAGAGAAACGAAGAAGCATGAAACCTGATTACTTAGAACTGATGGTGGCAATGTATTGTGGAAGTACATTTTAAGTAAAGTGGTGCCATAGCCTAGGTATTAAAGTTTTGTAGAATAGTAACTATTTTCAGTAAGATTAAATTTCCATTTCCGGTTGGAACAATTTTTGAAAATACCAGATTGAAATGCTTTTTATTTGGAGTTTTAAGAATTCCATGGTAATTTTTTTTTTGAAGATTGAACTGAAATGTTTTAGCTATTGATTGAAATTATTGATCTAACAAATAAATGTGGTAACCTAGTCGCCTTGTAAATTACATCAAGCATAGTAGTTTTAAACCGTAAATGTGTGCCTCTGTGTATCTAACTTGGGGGATTCTTGCCAGCAAGCGCTAAATCGTTTGCATCATCTAAAAAGATGACTGTCTGACTTACCTTCCTTTAAAGAAGAACAATGCAAAGTTCACGTGTAAATATATGAAGAACTTTCTCACATGGAATGCGTCACCACAGGGCAAGACAAAACCTCAGACTATTACATTCTCGACGATGATGGAAGGAAGGAAGCAAGCTCCACTACCCAGTTGCAAGTAATATTCGATGCTTCATCTGTAACCACATCAGGGAAACCTCTGAATGGTGTTGTACTGAAAGGGCCTGAACTACAAAGGGGAATTGTTGATATCACCTCAAAATTCTGCATCAATCCAGTAGTCTTCACTACACATATCAGGCAAGTTTTTGATGAACCCAGAAGATTGTCGCTCTCATACGGTATTGTGCATCTCACCAGTCACCAGAGTTACCTACCACTGAGTACCAACTAAACACTGTGACGTATGTTGTATCATCAGTCCCATATCTGGCTATGAGAGTTAGTATTAGATGAAGGCACACATTAACCTGAAGCAACAGAGGTGCTAAAACATATTTTTGTCAATCATATTGTCATGGGAGCAAGGTCATTACAGAAGGCAGTCAACTTCAACATGGAGGATTTCAACTTAGGAAGTGGTCCAGCAGTCATCTAGAACTTTTGGAGAACTTACTTGTTAGTCAGGTTTGGGGTTGGAATAGGATTCTAAAATTGATGGGTTCTTACACCATACACTGGTGACAGACTCCACGTCGACCAAATGAAAAATTCTCTCCAATGTTGCAAGAATTTTTGATTGTATGGATTGGTTTTCCCCAGTTGTATTTAGTGTCATGGTATTTCTGCAGTCCCTATTACTAACCAGTCAAAACAGCACGGCGATGGACAGCATAGGAACTGAGATGGAGAGTGTGTTTCGGCATTTCATCAGAATGAGCCACTATGCAGCGTGCAGGTTACTGTAGTGCGCACAACAAAATAAAAATACATGCAACTTGACAGCACATAAAAATAAAAAGTTAAGTGAATGTCAAGTACTTTTTAGCATACTATATGTAGTAATAAGTTTGACGAGTGCAGCATTATGTAATTTTTAGTGTGCTTGCTCTACTGATTAATTCTCTTACTGAATGCTGCGGTTTCAAACTGTTTACAGTAGTGTGATACTGTTGTTTTTAATGCTTACTGTGATTAAACCACAGTATCCATCAAAAATACTTTTTTATGAGAAACTTGAGGGAGGGGAAAATTTGTTTAATAACGTTTTAATACAATTACTGGCTTAGTTCAACACTGTTGGGTAGGTGTGCCCTTTCACACTGCAGCTCACATTGATAATTTGGGTACACGCCATTTACCCGAAAACCATTTCCTGAAAGCGTCGGGTAAACGACTTTCGGGAGAGTGAATTTCGGGAATATGAATTTTAGGGAAAACTACTTTCGGTAAAACGACTATTTGGGAAAATAATTTTCGGTAAAACGACTTTCAGTGAAGTTGAAGGTAATGCTGAAAAATTCGGTGAAATGACTTTCGGTGAAACGACTTTCGGCAAAACGAATGCACAATTATATTTTTCGGGAAAACGATTTTCGGGTAAACGAATGTTTGAAAAGATAAGTGCGGTTTATGAATTTCGGCAAAACGACTTTCGGAGAAACGACTTGAGGCGAAAAGATTTGTGGTTACAGTAACAATGTGACTAGTTTAGTAAGGTACTTAAAATTTCGGTGGAACGACTTTCGGGTAAACGACTTTAGAAAAAATAACAGTTGTTTCTGACTGCTTTTTTCCCCTGGTGGCGTGTACGACACTAAACCACTGATTTTAGTTCAGATTTTATTCATAGGTGGCAGGGCTAACACCTTTCTCGAAATACTAGAGTTGTTAGTGTTGTGATGGCCCACAAGTTCAATAAAATGCCTCCGCACTTTGTTTAGAAAGAAAATTATTTCGTCTCGTCTGCCAAGGAGCTTACAATTCCTTTAATTTGAGGCATATTGAAAGGCAAAACAGTGCGATATATTTTTATAGTTGTAGCTAAAAACCTATTTGATTGTGGTGTTACAAACTCCAAAACTTAGTGCCGGACACTGGGAAGTTAATAGTAAGAGTATCGTTCACCTTGCCCATTGAGCTCGGTGTGACTGTCCACAAATGTTTTGGATATTTTCACGTACTGAAACAACTATAACTCTCTTGGTAATCAATGAAGATAAGGTGGTAAATGGACAAGAAACTTGACATACGTAAATAACTGAAATTATTTATTCTAAACTAAATACACAAATGCTAGTAGGTAATGAAAAAAAGTGGATAAATGTGTGTAGCAGGCACAAAAACCATGCTTTTCAATATCACTTTCAAATTTTTTTCTCGTTATAACAAAATACTAAATAATTACAGACATACTTTGTTATTAAACAGTAGACAATTTTTCTAATGAGAAAAAACAAATGTCTTTGAATGTTTCTTGCAATGGGACAGAATAACGTACTGTATTGTTGTGGACATACGCAATTACAATATTATGTCCGCAATAGTACAGTACGAGAAAATACTATTTAGTTCCAGACTTTCTGAACGATATTCACTTATTATGATGTTATAGTTACTTCACATGTTTGTATCAAATACCCTTCAAACTTAAG
>PNEQ01130175.1:0-17087 GCA_003012365.1 Medauroidea extradentata | reverse complement strand
ATCTGACCAGATTCCAGTTTTGGAATTTCATGTTGTGTATGTATCCTGATGACTAAAGCATACTCTGCTTATTTATGTTTTCTTGTCTTATTTTTACTTTTAGTTTTCTTGTGACAGTCATTTATTTCGCAATGGAGTATGTCCATACAAACAAATCCAGTCATGCACTCCCATTGCACAGTTCTTTCAAAGATCATACCACAACTTTGTTGCTATTTTAACTGCCGATCTAAATCACAGTTTTTTAACAACACACACACACACTTTGCAAGTACTAATGTTATTTTGTTTTGATTTGATTTGTGACTCTTGGGTTGTGGTTGCCAGGCAGAGCCACAACAGAGTTTTAAGTTCCTTTTGCTGACACATAGTAATATTTAGAAAGTATTTTGAATGACACTGAGCACATTGAGTTCTGGGTTTTCATTTAGAGTGCTGGGTATTGCAGTTATGTAAACATGTTACTGAATTTATTGTCAAGAGTGTTGATAATATTATTTACATTTTCTTTTTTATATACATTATTTTCTTGAACATTTTGCAGTGGTATGATATATGGGTCAATACTGTATATGTTGATATGAAATTATACCAGCAATACTATTAACACAAAGGGCTATTCGTGCATGTCATAACATAGTAAATAACACATTTTTTGCAACAATGATATTGGCAAACAAATTAAAAGTTCTTAAAAATTGTGCGTTTTCTGCATTGGATTGATAGCTTAGTTGTCATGTGTTCGTATCAGTTGTTACAAACACTGTTGTAAGTGTATTCTTTACATTTTAAACTAATGTTTCCCATAATATTCATATTATTCTTTGCGACGTTACTAGAAATATTGTACCATAGTGCAAGGATTTAGAAAAGTAAAGTAAATCACAGACGAATTTTGAAAACATCACTAGTGTACACATTTAAATCACTGTAATTGTTTTGTTGAAAACAATAATTTTTTTATGTAAATATTTGAGCCAATGTTTTCTTTCGGGGGATATTTGCATTGAAATAATACATTATCTGTACATAATAACAAATACATAATATACAATTAAAATTAACATAGTAAATTCTGTGCAGATAAACCGAGAGAGAAGTATGTTGTGGTCGGCTCGCCCATGTATCCCGCGCATAGGTGAAATATTCTACAACTTCTACCTGGCACAAAACGAAAACCCACTCACAAAATTCTTAAAAATAGGTATCAAAATTTAACATAGAGTTTCCTCTTTATTTCGTCCACTGATACCCCCTATCTATCTCCAGAAACAAAAAAGTCCTCGCTTACTATATTTTGCCCTGCATTTTCTTTCGCTCGGTAGCAAACAGGGCACTGTTGAATATTTTTTTAAAAATTAGCTAATGGACACACATAAATTTAACAGACGACATCATTGGCAGGATAGTACATACATGTTCTGTAAAAATTTTGAAGTCAATAGAATGAATAGATTTCGATTTCTGACGTGTTAAGTATTGAAGTACTTTCGGTGTGCGAGCTATTTACTTGCGGCGAACGTCTCGGTCTCCTCCTAGGTACATCACACGCGGGCAGCCAATGACAGAACAGAGGGCCGGAGTGGCCTACCTAATATACTTTATTTACCTTGGCTATGTTGCGTAACAAGCGCGCGCCTAGATCCTCATCCTGGCGGCTAGCGAGTGAACGAGCATCTAGGTACCCAGTCTCCACAGCGCGGCGGTGGACAGCGCAAGAACCAATTCATAGACAGTGCTTCGCGTCTCCGTTAGAATGCGCTGCACGGCAGCGTGCTCTCTTCATTAATTCTATTACCAATAGAATGCAGTGGTGCGCAGCGTGATTACACTTGCGTCCAGTGATAAAACAAGCGAGTTTATAAAAATTTACGTAATGTTATTTATGCAGACTTTTTACAACGAATTTATTACCGTAAACGTAAATGATTTGTTTCTCCGATGCTAAAAAAATGCTGGAGAGCAAAGTGTTTTTAGCTAGCAAACAACGAGTTTGTTTCACGAGCGCGGCTCCATACAAGCTATAATGGCTGCCGCCACGCGTATTTAATTATTATTTTACCATTGTCTCGGAAACTTTTAATCCAGTTTTCTTTGCAGTTTTATTTTTTTACAATTTTTCTTGGGAATTTCCTTAATTTTGTTGGTGGAGCGGGCGGGAGATAGACGATAATATTGACGGTTCGGCGGTGTTAGTCATCACGTCTCACGTGTTGATGGCGCGCGCAAGGACGGCCTAACTCACCATGCGCACGTTCGCCGAGCGTTGCACTAAAAGTTTTTTCGCCGATTTTTTTTCTGTTAACGGTTGTGGCTTACCTGTTGACGGTAAATGCGTTTTGTTATTGTTTTGAGCCAATATACAGTACTTTTTTAAAATTACCTTAAATTCCGACGAAACATGCCCGGCGATTTAAACATTTTTATGTCGTAGGAGGGGAGGGGGGAGGTGAAGTCGGATTTAACGAAACATCGATTTAGAGTAAACATTTTCGGGTCCCATGGCATTTCGTTAAATCGGGGTTCTACTATTATTTTTCACTGGAGCGAACATGTGCGGCTGCAAGTCATGTAAGAGAGAGAGAGAGTAATATGTTTGCACAGGCCAGCGTGGGCCAATCAAAAGACATGCAGCTTAAAATATTAAAATTTACTATGTAATTCAAAGTATAATTATGTTTGAGAAAGAGATATTTTTGCTTCAGATAAGTTTAAAAGTATAAAGATTGTAATTTTTAATTGTATTTAGTGTAGTTTTAGTTTCCTGTTACGTTTTTACTTTGATGTGCTGAATGGCCGCCAGAAGCACTGCAGGGAGAGAGCAAGCGTCGCGGGGGTCAGCCATTACCAGGTCTCAAAGTGGTGCAATACTTACATAATAGTGACAAAAGTGACAATTCTGGTAGAAAAAGTGACTAAAAAGTGGTTGACCAAGTGATTAAAAAGTGACAAAGTTAACCAAAAAGTAATCAAAAGTGACAAAATAACACCACAGGCATTTACGGAAACGTAGTCGGTATAATGTACTCTGTAATATTGGCTATCTCCACTCGTCATGTTTGCAAAACACCTGCTACAGATTCACAGGCTAAAGAATTCTGTGGGTTTTTTGTACATACGTTAGCACAATGGGCACACGTGGCATAGTTTCTTTAAAAAAAATTGTATTTCCCTATGCATTACAGATTACAGCACATTTGAAGAGTGTGGTAGGCAGCGACACGCTGTTGGTCCAGGATTCAAGTTGCTGATTTACATAAGCTGTTGGTCCAGAGTAACTTAAGACAGCCAGTATTATAGAAAAAATTTTAAGTGAAGACAAATTCAAACATTACTGCCTGTGTTATACCCTGAAAATTATTAAATAAAACGTATGTAATGAAAGCTAAAAGTAGTATTAGGTAAAGAAAATTATATTTTTCCTCACTTTTAAATTTTACGTTTTTCGTTGGGTTAGGTTATCTTAGAGAAAACTAGTTTAGGTTGGGTTATTTTAACCTTAAGGTTTCCATTTTCCTTAGGTAACATAACCTTACCTAAGTTAACCTAACCTAACCTTACATATATAATCTAACGACTAACCTAACAAAAAATGGAAAATTTAAAGGTAAAATAACCTAGCCTAACCAAAACATACCTAACCTTAATCTAACCAAAAAAGGAACATTTCAAAGTCAGTAAACTACAATTCTCTTTGTGTATGACAACTTCAAACTTCTACAGAAAAAGTTTTCATCAACAAACATTGTCTTCAGAAAAATTTTTCATCAATAAACTTAGTCTTAAAAGTCAATAATTTGGTCAGTATATTATGAATAGCTAGCTATTCTTAATACTGTGTTTAACTAGATATTTTTGCTTTCCTATTTTCCATAGTGTGTTGAATAAAAAAATTTAAAACTCTTCGGGACTAGCTGCTGTTTCACTGCAAACATTCTCACAGCACTCTTCATTATAAGGACATCATTTAAATATCCTTTCAGACATAAATTCTTCCATACATCAACAAACAGATGTACTCTGCACCAACATCAGCCTGTTATTTCGTCCACACAAGTTAAAGAAAGAAAACATGTATACTGTATTTATAAGTGCAGGCACAGCATTAATAAAATAAAAAAAACTAAAAACGTAGAAAAAAGTGGAAAAAGTGACCACTCCTCGAAAAAAGTGACTTTTAGTGACATTGACCACAAGAAGTGACTTTTAGTGGAAAAAGTGACCCACTTTGAGGCCAGCCATTACTTGGTTGGTGCTTGAGCTCAGAAAGATATGGTTGTGCAGGACAGAATATCTTGTGAGCGTGATAGAGATGGCAGAATAGCCAAGGGAACTTGTTTGAGAAGATGTTTGTTTTTTTTTATTGTATTTTATTGTATATTATTGTGTTTTGTTTCATTTTATTTTTATTTGTAGCAGAGCGAGGGCCGGTGATGTGTGACTAAAGCTATGTAGTTTTTTCATTTGAGTTTTTGGCAAACTTCGTATTGGGTCAGACCACTATACACATCACTATTGGCCAGTAGTCAGCTAGTTGGTTATGTAGTCGATGTGCTACATTCTTTCTGGTGCCATGACCAGGATTTAAGTCAAGTGTGGATGTGTTACAGGTACAGTAAAACCCTTACATAACAACCCCTTTCTTTAAGACCATCTCTCTATAACAACTGTATTCTCGAGAAATGTAGGGATTGAAATAGGGGTTTTACTGTATTTATAACACCTGCGCATCTATAACCACCCATTTCTTGGGAACCAAGAGAGGTAATTAGAGATATGTTACTGTACTACCTAATTTTTTTTATTTCTTCAATGCTCTGTATGCAGTGCTTTGGCTTCACATTTAAAAAGTGTTCCCTTTTTTTTTTTTTTTAATAATATATATATATCATTGTGAATTGTTATCTGCAAGTTTTAGTTCACCTAATAATGTACAGTATATATCACAGCAGTTGTGTTTCAGTACATGGAGTACAAAGTAGATAGCATGGTAGCTCAGTGCATCACAAAGCACCAGATTTTCACTTTTTTCAAAATAGTTTTTGTCTGTAAGTTAAGCATTATATAGTTAAGTTTATGGAAATGCACACTATAAATCTTATAGGAACCATTTTATCAATTCTTAACTTACAAAAAAAAAGTTATACGGTTAAAACAAAAAATATAAAAGTAAACATATTTTTTTTATTATTCCTGAAATTAATATGGTAAATTTATTTATTTAAATCACAATAGTGTAATGGACAAATTATAGTTATAACAAAACAAAGAATGTCTTGATCTGAACACTGATTGCAGACATATAAATTAACAGTGTTCAACTTTAGATGGAGCGGGAGGGTTGGGAGGTTGGAAGCTCCGTAGAAAGGAATGGCAATGTTTGGGGAAATGCTCATCTGGGAAAAATTCAGCTTTACTTTATTATTCCCAATATTTGATATTGTTTTGGTTTTTATTGATTTTTCTAATTATATCCAGGTAGGTATATGGAAAAACGAGGAGGTTTGGACACATTGACTGAACTCGAGTTGGTGAAGTGCGGGAATGAGGCATGATGTACTAATAACCATTTTTTTTTTTCTGTTTTCATCATTGATGTTTGTATTTTAGACCCAGACTTGAGACAAATGTAAAACCATCAGTGATCACCATTTTGACATAATTAGTTGAATTTTATGGAAAGGACAATGTAAAGTGAATTGTTAAGTTCAGTTTGCTCCAAGTGGAGGCTCCGCAGTAAAATCAAATTGGTATAGTTTGACCAAGTCTGGAAACAGTGTCCAAAATTTAAAATAAACTCCAGATTTGACAAAGTTCCACTGTATTATTAAGTCTTGCACTGTTGCAGTAAGAATCCATATTTTTCTGATGTTTACATAAACCCCTGAGATGTACTGAGTTAGTTGTGGATATGTGGTGGCTTAGGTAGACGAGCCACACTATTAAAGGAAAAAACAGATAACGTGACTAAAACAGAAAAAAAGAATTCTATGGTGAGGGCTTCCAAGGGAAGGGCATGCATAACTGTGGGTGTCTGTAGAACCCTTAAGGATGATGTAAAATGATGCCCCATTATAGAGAACTACAGAGAATATGAACAGCTTTTTTTTATCGAATGGATATACTGTACACATTTCCAGCAATTTTATATGGCAATGTACATAAGGCACATGCAAGAGTCTTAAATGGCCTTAAAGGGTTGATGTCAAGAATGTCTACCCATTCCAATGCTATTGTAGAAGCGTCAATGACTTCCTTCCAATAACCACTGAAAAGTTTCTTGGAGCATTCATCTATGATGTAGTCTATGGTTTTCTCTAAAGCTTCACAGTCACACAATGACGAGTCTGAGAGTCCCCATTTGTACATGAAAGACTTAGTTCTTCTGAGTCCACATCAAATACTGTCCAGTTGACGCTGTGTTCTTCTAGGTAGTTGCATCCCTGATACATGCTTGGGGTCTTCTAGGCCATGATGATGTATACTAGCATTGTTTTTCCTTGTCTCCTTCCACACACTTTTAATCTAAATAGCTTGTACCTCACGAGTTGTCCAGAATGGTTTCCTTGATTTGAGACGTATACTGGGTGGACTGAGCACAATTTTCTGGTCAGGTAGTCTTTGGAAAAACCCTCAGTTATTATTAATCTTTCTCCATCACGGATTACTGATTTTTGCAATCTGAAATGTGGAAGAGCAATTTTGCTGAGAATGGGCAGCCAAGGTTGAAGTGTTGGATCTTAAGGTGCCTGTTTTGATTCTCAAGGTACGGAAATTGCTGGGAAACAAAGAGTATCCCGAAAATCTGCCATCCAATTGGCAGCGTCTCCCACATTCCCTACATGAAAAAAATTGGAGACCAACTCCACTGGGGATTGAACCATTATCACCTTGATGGGAGATGAGCATTCTAGTCACTGCAGCAACCAGTTTCAAATTTAATGTAGAAAAGTACAATAAAATTATAACTTAGAATCTGTGAGTATTTTGAGATCATTCGGTTAAGATAAGTAACTGATACAATACACGACTTCGTGCAGGCTACAGTACATGTATACAACCAGGTCCAGCGCATTGCAACTTTATCACCTGTGTCTCTACAAGTATTTACTAGCATACATGAAAACAGTTAAAATACTGTAAATACATGACACTATACATACATTTAAAAATGAGTGGAAAGTTAACTCACTAATATCATAGCGACGTGAGAGAATCTGTCATATGTCTGGCAGATGTAGGACAGGCCACTGTCATCCAACAGAATCTTCTGTAATATGAAGGTGGCAACTGTCTTTGAGAGCTCAGAACCACTCTCCATTATTCGCAGACATAGAGGGATGATTTCAGTGGTCAACAAAAAGGTTATCACTTCCTGTTCGTCAGTCTGAAAATCAAAATTACTCATTGTAGAACATGGTTCACATGAATAAAATAAAAAAAAAACCAGTCATTAATTTTTCTAAGATTAACTTTTTTTTTTAATACAATCATCCTTCTTTCAAATGACTAATGAGTGAAACTTTGTTATCAATAGAGGCAAATCATGTGGAAATACTACCCCATACAGAGTATGTGAAGTACAAAGTTACAGTAAAAAGTGCACCAAACCTGTTATGTGCGGATCAGTCACTTTGTTAGTTAAAATTGGAAAACTTAATTTTGGAGAGCACAATCATTGATTTTATGACACTTGCAACCATGATTTAACAACACCAGAAAATTGTTTTCACTACATATATTACAACAAGAGTTTTAAGATGGCAGCAATTACACAAAATAGGGGGAAAATTTTACAGAGTGCAGATAATTCGTGATTTTCAATTATACACTGACTTGCTTGCCCCTTTCGATCAATGCAGATGACCAACAGTCAACTATTTCTGTATCAATTATAATTTCAGTAACTGTAACAAAATGTCTGCCTCTTCTCTGGCAAATGTACACTATTAGTGATACAGAAACACAGTACCTTTACAAGGGCTCCGATTACACCAAGGCTGGTGAGGCGCAGGAACTCGAATGGTCGGGTCTTGCTGACTGTGTGAAGGAAGGGGTAAAGGAAGAGGGGGATGTGTGCCTGCAGGAAGGCAGAGCGTGTCTCAGGGTGAGACGCAACACACTGCAGCAGAGCCAAGGCATTGCAGACGCGGTTCGACTGGTGTGCAGTAAGGGTGGCGGGGTTTATGGCCGGGTAAATGTTCACAATCTCTTGCAGGAGAGCCGCCATTGTGCCGAATGAATGCCACAGCATTGGTGCTAAGTCTGCCACCACCTCCCTCTTCTTGCTACAACCAACACATCATATCAAACAGCCTGCCTAACATATCACTATAAACACCACAATTAAAACCAAAAACCAACCCGCCAAATAGATGACACAATTTCCACCTCACATAATGCGTCCAAAGTTTTGGCATTGTAACACATTAAAAAAATCTGAAGCTTAGGAACTATGTATTTAAAACACACATTTTTTCCTTCAGTTGATAGCTTGATACTGCACTGAAATTTCTTTTCAGAATGTACTGTATATGTCTATTTAATCAATATAAACTGGTCAATTTTGTTGAAGTTATTATTGTCTCTGTATTAATACCAATGTTAGGTAAGGTTTGATTTTAGATTGAAATTGGCACTTATTTTGTTCAGTGTTCTACCAGCTCCGTGATCAATTAATGTGGCACATGCTTGTCTAGTTTGTTTATAAAGTAATTCAGCACTAATACAATACGGTGATGGTGTCTACATCAGCACAAATGAGCATGGTCCTCTGAAAGTGAAACTAGGTAATAAACTTGTAAAAGTGGCATGCAAATGCTGAAGAGTGCAAATGAGAACTGTGCATATAAACACTCTAACTGAATTTAATTATAGCTTATTTAAAGGCGCAGTTCACCTCAATTTCCAACGTCTTTATTTATTTTTATATTTGTACCAGATATTTTTTTTTCTTATTTTATGCATAAATTGTGGTTAAATCTTCCTCTTAGGAAATTTTTGTATCTCTTATAGTTTTTGCGTAATGAGTAGCAAACGTTAAAATTTGGACTTTACGGTTTTAAGTACGCAACTAAAACCAACTGACATATCAATATATAAAAACAAAAAAATATATATATTTGGCTTTTCTAAAAAATTGTTGATATTTTTTTAGTTTTCATTTCAAAATTCTGAATTTTTATTAAATACAAACGTATTTAAATTTTTGTTTTTATATATGTGAAATCATAGCCTACAACATTGTTATACACTGTGAATTTTTTCGGTTTGGTATGTCAGTTGGTCTTAGTGGAGTATTTAAAACCGTAAAGTGCAAATTTTGACGTATAATGAGTGATACAAAAGTTTCCTAAGAGAAAGATTAAATCACTATTTATGTCTAAAATAAAAAAAAATATCTGGTACAAATATAAAAATAAATAATGACTTGGAAAACTGAGGTGAACCGCACCCATAAGTAATAATATTTATATAAAATACTAACTGTTTCCCGCAACTTCGTTTTCAATTTCATGCAATCATATTTCTGAAATAAAAAAAATTTTGAAAAGTGCTAAATAGGGTGAAATTAAGTTAGGGGTCAGTAATGTCCAATTTAGAAACATTCTGAAAAGGAAAATTGTTCCTCAAATTTTTCTGGGTATCCAGTTCTGCCACTATACACCATTTTACCTCCCACCTCCCCTGAACTATATAATTATTTTCGATAGAAAAACAATTTTTTTTTCATAAAATTAAAATATTTTTAGGTATCCCATTCTACCCCTATACCCGACTTTGATCTCTCCCCCTACAATAGTTGGTTAGTTTTTTTCCCCCCTTCCCCAGATAAAAACTTTGCGGATGCATGCACAACAACCCTAAAAAGTTTTAGGCCTTTTTTTTTACTAAGTTTTTCGGGTGTCCCACTCTGCCCCTCTACTCAGTTTTGTCCCCTGCTTAAAAAATAATTCAAACAACCACAAAAGTTTATTTGTTCACTAGATTTTTTGGGTATCCTGTTCTGTCCCTCAACCTCATTTGCCTTCCCCAGACCAATTTTTTTAATTCATCGCAGTTGGGCGACTGGTACAGAACCACATAGAAAACGAACAATCATTTTTTTGGCTTAGCCAGCGAAACATTGTGACCGCGCATCCGTGCAAAATGTGTTTTGCCTTTAAGTGTGTTATATGTTCCTCTACGTGCAGTACAGCTCTGTAAGTACTTGTACAGTCCTATCTACATTTTATAGTATGTAATATATAGTACACACATGATTATTCTCATACATTTAATGCTGGTTGTTTTTGTTAGCAAGGTTAATTACTGTGTCAATGGGCCTACTGTACTCGTATGTAAACAAGAATTCTCATACGTATGATATTCATAAGACCACTTGGCTGTTGATCAATATTCTTTCCTACCGTACTGACGAAGAAAACACCAGTCAGCAAAGCAAAGTAGAAAGTATTGGGGAAAAAACATCAGAGCCGTTATCTCTGTCCAAAAAAAGTAAAATTAACAGATGCTCTTGCTATGTCTGCTAATTAAATCAATTTTATGCATACAACAAAGAAAATCGGTGCCCACATTCCAAATTCCGTGACTTTTCTGTGACTTCCGTGACCCTACACCAAATTCCATGACTTTTCGGTGACTTCAGTAACTTCCGTGACCAGTAGACACTCTGACATTGCAGAAAAAAATTTAACACTGTTATAACCCCTCAATTTAAAAAGGGTTGGTATTGTATAGGGATTTTTTCTTTCCGATCACACACAAAAATAAACAAACAATGGCGAAACTAACATAGCGCTGATTATTTCACACTACCCAACATTCCCAGTTACTTCAACAAAGTTACGGGAATCAGTGGGAATATGGGAGTTTTTAGGCGGGGACACGCAAAAGCAGCAGTGTCCTCTTAGGATCGCAAAGTAACAAAGAGTGGATGGGTTTAATATTACTATTTGATACCATTGCACTAGGACTAAATAGTAAAATAATACCCATCCGCTCTTTATTACATTAGAATACCAGTTACAAAGTATGCATTATTATAATTACCTTGCCAAAAAAATTCACCTACCTACCTACTAAATTTTACCATTTTTTTATATTGTAAAGTAATATACGTATTAGGATTGAATTGTAAAATATAACCCATTCACTCTTTGTTACTTTCCTATACAACTGCAAAATTATTCATTTTTACATACACATCACTGTAAACATACCGTCAACACCACAAAATACCTGACATTATCATAACATTTTATAAAATAAACACAAAATATTATTTGACCTCAATGAGATACTCTACAACAGCAATATCAATTCCACTCCTCTCCAGAAGCACTAACGTATTAAAAAATCGGACATTGCACATTACACTGTAAAGACGCATACAATTTTAAAAAATACACAGTGGTGCCAACCAAACTTACATTACATTACCCCTCCTATACATAATACTCTCACTTTTAAACCTATTTCATTATATTTCAGTATAACTATAACTCTGTTATTAAAACTTCATTTTAAAATTTTTTAATTTTCTGTTACATAATTTCCTTCTACTTTCTTTTCTCAGAATCTGTCTCGCTACATTACCCAATATTACTCGTCTCTTGTACTGTCTTTGCTCGTAACACATGGGACGTCATTGATGTAAACATAAACTTTTTGTTATTGCAGATCTACTCCGATACCAAGGTGATTCAAGCATTTAACTGATCCGACTTAACAAAGCTCTAAAATAAGACACACAGTTCTAACCAATAAATCTAAACTCAGAATATGAAATCAAATATACAGTATTAGCTACTGTGAATTTCACCACAGAATATACTGATTCAAAGAGATTACAGTTTAACGGGAGACATAGCAGAAAAAAATTTAACACTGTATACCCCCTCAATTTGCAAATGTATTGGGAAGATGGGCTTATCTTACAGCATTGTATATTCAATTTTACAATGTTAATTAACTTACTTACAAGAACCTAGCTAAGTGGTGCAGTGGAGTTACATTAATTAATAAGAGTTTTTTTATTACTGACTCCACTATCGTAATGTCAAGTGGAACACATGCAAGTCATTAAACTCACCTGAGCTCCAACAAAGCATTCTCTCTAGTCTCTGGGTTAGACAGCTCAACAATCCATTGATATATTTTCTCCCGATCCACTGCCTGCAACGTTGCTGGACTTTGTTGAGAGCTCATGGCATTCTGTAAATCGCAGAGCAAAATATTTTTTAACTCAGCTGTGACAATATGCACAGACAGTTGGAATTTAAAAAGAAAAAAAACAATAAAATTAATTTATCAAGACATTTGCTAGCTGTAAACATTAAGAATAGTTACATATCACATACTGGCCAAAAGTGATTTCAGAGGTAACAGATTACTAATGAAAAATGTTAACTATAGGATCGTGATTTGAAATAATCCTATGTAAACAAAATCTTTAATTAGGTTATGTTAATTTATCTTAGATAACCAAACCTAACAGTAGGTTACCTAACCTCAACTGACTTAACCCAATAAATTTTTTTTCTTTACATAGGACTACTACCTGTTTTAACTATGCAAACACAATGCTGAAGAGAATACCTCACAGAAGGTACTCTGCTTCTCATTTATCACCTGAGTGGAGTTTATTAGTGTCTGGGATAGCAATTTGACCTTACTGATAACTTAGGCCTACATGATAGTATAGTTATAATTTGTCAAAAAATATCAATTTATTTTGAATTATAGACTTTTTCCCTTCCTTTTGTACGGAGTCAACCAAGTAGGCCTACTTTAGTTTGTGTAACTTCAGTTTGGTAAAACTGCTGGTCAATAACTTACTTGAATTATAGCTTCAGAAATTACTTTCGATTGCTGGCGAGTTTACTTTGAAAGACTGAGCACTCGAACGATGCATTATTTGCTTGGACTATATTTATTTATTTATTGAGTTGCCTCCATGCATTCCAGATTATACTGGATGGGAGTTGTCATAATACAAACACAGAATATAAACGAACACAGAACATCAACAAACAAAGACATAAGCAAATGCAGTTACATAAATACATACATAAGCAAACACAAAATAAAACAAGCATACAACAGAAGTATTAGACAAACTAGCACAATTTGTCAGTGTACAGCATTGAAAACACAGATTTTTGTAAAACACACTATAAAATATTTATATTTGACTTGCTTATTAAATAGGGATACTTAAACACTGTATACAAATTAATAGTACTGTACATAAATAATAAGTAATATAATACTGTATTATTTTCACTACACATTAAACACATCTATAGAAAAGTATGCACCCAGACAACAATGTTAATTTACAAATTTCATTAGCTGCTTACTCTACATTTCACATACTCATTTACTGAGTAAAATGCCTTTTCTATTAAAAACGCCTTAAGTTTAATATTAAATAAATTGAAATTACTGATATATTTTACTGAAGTTGGGAGCTTATTAATAAGTTTGATACCACTAAATCGTGGATTGTGCGTAAACATTTCAGTTCGGTGCCCTGGTACATGAAGATTATTGTAACCTCTTGTGAAGTGATTGTAAATATTTTTGTTCAATTCTGAGTCTGTGTTTGCCTTTGCAAATATTATAGTCTGATGTACAAGCAGGGAAAAGTCAGAATGTTGAGCTCTTTAAATAATGGTCTGCAATGACACATTTTGTCCCTACCTGTTATCCTTAGGCCCTATTATCTTCTTCTGGAGCCTAAATACTTTTATCCATTGTGTGGAGTTTCCCCAAAAAAATAAAACCATATTTAAAATATGACTGAACATTAGCAAAATACAGAGCTAGTGTCACTTCAACAGAGCAAATTTATTTAATCGAGTGAATGGCATAACACATTGAAGACAATTTCTTACAGATAAAATTAATATGATCACGCCAGGCTAAATTTTTGTCAATATGTAGACCTAAAAATTTTATATTTTCCACTTTATCTAGAATAGAAGCATTTACTGGAATTGTTACATCATTTTCAATTGTACTGTCTGAAAGACTAAATTTCATTAAGTTACAGAGGATTTTGACTTGTTCAAAACTAGTTTGTTATTTAAAAACCAATCACTAATGCAATTTATTGCTAAATCTACATTGTTAATCAATTCAACTTTGTTGTATTCAGTTAATAATAAATTTGTGTCATCAGCAAACATGATATCACTATTTTTCACTGCTGAGGGAAAATCATTTATGAAAATCACAAACAAAAGTGGTCCTAGAATAGAACCCTGAGGTACCCCAATATTGATAGTTTTTTGCTCAGATATATATTAGCATGAATTCCATTCTCATCGCAATGGTCTATTGAAGTAACTTGAATATGATTTTTTAGATAGGATTCAAACATTTTTAGTGGAATACCTCTTACACCATATGATTCTAGCTTGGTAAGAAGAATATTATGGTTTACACAGTCGAAAGCTTTTGATAAATCTTCAAATATACCCATGACATACCTATTTTCTTTTATCTAGAACATTTATGATTTTATCTATAAAACAAAAGATGGCTTGTTCAGTGGATTTTCCTTTTATGAAACCAAACTGGTTTTTAAATATTGTGTTATGTTTTTCAAGAAAGTTTACTAACGGTTATGCAATAATTTTTCTAAGATTTTTGAAAATGAAGATAAGAGCGTTATTGGTCTTAGTTATTCATAATTGTGTTATCACCTTTCTTGTATAAGGGTATTATATTAGCCCATTTTAATCTGTTGGGGAAAACACTTTCTGTTAAGCAAATATTAAAAATATGGGTTAATGGTGCTGAAATATACTGACAACATTTTTTACTTACTACCGTAGGTATTTCATCAAGACCATATGAATTTTTGCTTTTTAAATTTTGTATCACTTTTGTAACTTCACCTTCTGTCAGCAGGGAAAAGTATAGATATTTTTGGGGTCAATAATGTTTTCATTGTTTAACTGAAGCATTAAATTTTTGTGAATCTGTTTCAAATTAGTTTTTAACAGTTCCCAAATTTTTTTATTTTTGTTGAATGCTCATTTAATTGTTTTTGCTTCATAAATGACTTTATTGTAGATTTTTTTTATTTTTTTGTATATGATTTTACTTTATCATTAAGGGAGTGACATTTGGCCATTTGCAGTGATCTAAGTTTTTCGTAGGAGACGTACAGGCCTCTCGTGATCCATTTGCTGGATGGAGTGCAATTGTATTCCTTTATTGTAACTTTGGGGAAAGTACGGTTAAACATTAGTGCAAATAGGGTGGAGAACTTATTCCATGCCATATTGGGATCCAACTCTGCATAGATGTCACACCATGACTCAAGTTTTAAAAGATTATTAAATAGGGATACGTTTTCATCATTAAAAAGTAGTTTTTTGCTGACTTTCAATACTTTGTAAGCTAGAGTATTGTTTTCCACAATAGACCTTTCTACTATCATTATCTGGGCATCATGATCAGATGTGAAAGTGACATGGTTATTTGTTGCAAAAAATTTAGAGTTAATATTTGTAATTATATTATCCAATGTTTTCCTGCTTGTATTGGTGACTCTAGTAGGTTCACTGATTGTACATGTTAGCTGAACTGCAGCAATATGTTTTAAACCTATTTGTAATATTGTCATTTTAATTTATATCAATGTTAAAATCACCACATATAATTTGGTGTTTGTTAAGTTTGTTACTTGCACCGAGAATATTTTCAAAAGAGATGAAGAATTGATCTATATTAGCAACATTAGGAGATCTATATACGACAATAATGCACAGATTTATTTTTAAAATAGTAATTCATCCTACCTCAATTATTTTATTGTTACACAATTTTTCCAAATGTTAATCACTCTGCAATTTATGTTTTTATTTACATAAATACAAACTCCACCACCCTTTGCTGTTTTTCTGCAATACATTGCTGTAAGCAAAAAATTTTCAAAATTACAGTAAGGTAACTTATTTTGGTTCAGCCAGTGTTCCGATAAACATATAACAACAGGGTTTTTTGAGGTAATAAGGTTTTCAAGATAATTCTTTTTATTTCTTAAGCTTCTAATATTATGATGAAGGATTGTTAACGTTTCATTAGTATTAAATTGTTTGAAGCCTTTAGAGTTTGTTTCATTGTGTACATTGTTTACAGATAAACAGCTAGGTGTTTTTGGTGGCAAATCAGGTTCATTTAGCGATACCCTATCATTTGTACTTTTATCTAAATTTACACTAAAAAATTATCATTGTGAACACTTTCTTATTACCCGTTTGTCAAGCATTGTACGATAACTCTCTTTAGGGCTACTAACCTGCTTAGACAAACAACATGCTTAAAAATTAAAGTGTTGTATTTTGAGGGCCTTCTAAGCAACCTTATTACATGAAAAACTAATACAATATGCAAATAATGACCCATCCACAAATTTTCTTTCTCCGAGAAGTAATTCAGTAGAACAGCCTGCCCAAACATCCTCATGTAGGGATAAGTTACTGTTCGACTGTATGAAAGAATAACAAACATATTGTGAACAACCAATGCAATACTAACTTATATTTTAGTTTCTACAGATTACAGTAAATTGCCCGGCAAAATAATCATACATTGTTATTCTCATGGTTGGACACTACAGTACAATGCCGTGCACATAAAAATTATAATTACACAAAAAAATTACTAGTGCTTTACTGTACTTACGGTAACGATACTCCTAAATTATTTATTTTATATCGCGTTCAACTCCAAATTAAAATTACAGAGCCTCTACAGCCAAAAATTTCGTATTCGTTTCATAAACAAGTAACCAATCATGTCACAGATAATCGTCTACACATGACGTTCATCCTGTAAACAGAGCATTTTAGCGCTCCTCAGCGACCTAGGTTAAGGTTATTTCTACTACAGGTTAGAAAGATCAATGTTAAAGGTTTGGCACAGGGAAAATTTCTGTCGCTAGGGGCGCTGCATTCGCATGTGGGGACACATTAACATTGCGGTATATGGGAGAAACTCATATATTTGTTTATAAAATATTGTACGTAAATTATTTTACGTTATATGATTATCGTTTTTAAAGTATA
>PNEQ01130174.1:0-17087 GCA_003012365.1 Medauroidea extradentata | reverse complement strand
CCTCCTTCTTAAACAATATCAACATTTAATATGTAACTTGAGGGAAAAATATTGATGGCTTCATAAAAAAATAAGTGTAAATCAGGGGAAGTAAGTATCAACTGAAGTGTAAATGGCAGGAATACAATACATTGTTAGCATAGGGAAAATAATGGGAACCAGAAAAAATGGTGTAATTAAGGGGAAAGTGTAATTCAGGAGAATGTAAAATCGGGGTTCTACTGTAGTTAATCTGTACAACATTACACATTTTTAAAGTGGTGTATTCAATTTTCTGTTTAGGAAATACCATAAATAGCACCATTTTGCACCTTAAAAACTACATTCTTCCAGTGTGCAAGAGAGAAAGATGTAGTACGGTAAGATGTGGGAAAGTCAAACAATATGGAGTGACATTTCCTCCAGTACAACCCTCTCAACAACAACTGCTTACACGTTACTGTAAGTTCCTTCACTGATTTGCTCTGTGTATCGAGTTGTTCCTACCACTCATTCTTCCACCCACAGTGTACAACTTCCTACACACAATATGAGTTGTTATGTTTTGACATCATCCACGACTTCGCCCTACCATTCTTGAGCCTGATGTGGCTCCCGTCACAGCTATAGTTATGTAGTACACCGAGGTCCAGTGACGCATAACATTTGCTCGACATACCTTTCCACTTGATGAGCAGAAGTTGTTATTTTGAAACTGTCAAGTAATTTGTTTGGTTTTAACCTGCATCTCAAGTTACTTGTATTCTTTTTCATTAGGACTTTATTGCTCTTACGTTAAATGTATATTTTGTTTATGTTTGCTATGTAGCCCAACAATCCACCATGGAGCACAACCACTCGCAGTACCAACTTAATAATTTAAAAGGTTTTGTTTAGGACATAAGGGGTTTATCATCATTGCTTAAAACATAATCCCCATTCATTATTTTAGCGTTGGACAACTTAATCATCATACTAATAAATATAAGTAATACTTTTCTTCTGAACATTTAATGAACTAATCGGGGACGAGTCGTCATGGGAAGTGTAAGTGACAAGCCTGCGAAGAAGACGAATGGGGAATCACCGGACAGTGCATGAGAGACAGGTGTTCTACCGGACGAGCCAGATAAAACAAGTGACGAGTCCTCGGATCGCGATCAGTTGGCGAATGGGACGCCATTAAGAGCCCACACACGTATATTTTTTCAGCAAATTTATACTGTTCCTTCTGTCTGAGTGATCTTCAGTGTTAGAGACCTGAAGGCGACGTCACGCACTGAGAAGAAGACTTGCCAGGCCTCCATGCCCGTAATTCATGGAGTGGGACCCTATACAATCACAGTTGCTGCAACTCCTGGTAACACTTGGTTTTGGGGTAACTGGCAGACCTCTACCAATAAGTGAAGCGGCATTATTAGCTGCTCACGCGGAGACCTGAACAGCAAGCATAGCAAAGCTACGGCATGCAGTCTGTTGGGAAGAACCATAGCACAAGAGTAGCTGACAATAAGTTTTAACAAGCATAGAGCTTGGGATCATCAAGTTCATGGAGCAAGATGGTTGTTACAATTGTAGTGGTAAAGGTAACTGTTTAGTTTCACACAAGGTGGACACACTCATTACTCATCTGTCTAGAAGACATTGCAGAAGGCTCGGTAGAAACACAGAGAGGTACAATACTACTCAGCAATGTACACTGTTCCGTATCTTATAAGACAGCAATACTACCAAAACAAGTAGAAGCAGCAAGCTTAGGAACGAAGGCAACTACTGGTTGCTGGGGCACAAGCGAGATTTATCCCACCCTACCCTCTGAACAACCACTTTGCCAGCCAGGAGCTCATGTCAGAGGACCCCCAGGTCCAACCCAGTTTCCACCCTACAAAAGACCTATTAACCTCAACCAAGTTAATTGCAAATCGTCTAGAGGGTCTCCCCAATTAGCACAGAAGCACTAAACATTTTCACTGAGGAGGCACTAATTCACTAAAACACACTAAAAACATGGAAAAATACATACCCACACAATCAAAGTTTCCCAAAATTGTTATGATTAATTAATAATAGACTAAATGTTTGCCTGATAATAATTCCCATTTATATGGCAATATACTCGTAATTATTAGACATAGAAGGAAGAAGAAAAGAGTAAACTTCCTTGTGTCATTTTTTCTGACTACAATTCTGCAAAATAGTCGTCATTGCTCAAAGAACAGTTGTAATTACTTAAAACAGTGATACTAGCACTCCTTAAGGTAAATTATATTAAGGAGGTGCTTCACAAATGCCTGTGCAAGAAAATGTTTATCCCATGATAAAATATTACAAATGTATGATATATTCGGTGAAACGGACACATTACAGAAGTTCTCTAATTATCATTTACATACTTTTTCAACTGACAAGCATAAATTTAGGCACCAATAAAACACGAGAGGAATGAGCCTCCACAGAACCAAATCACTGGATGCACTGCAACAAAACATTTTAGGTCAAGGTTTATTTCTGGATAGCATTCTTAATAAAAACAAAATGTGGTGTTATATTTATAGTTGTTATATGTACTTCCCCAATGTTTTGGCAACTAAGTAGTATGGTGACGGCGGAGATACTCACCGCCTCAACACCCAGAACGCTGCCGTGCAGGCTCCCATAGCGCAGCAGCCGCAGCCCACCTGCGTTGGTGGAAACACAGCCCCCTATATGACACGAACCCTTGGCCCCCAGGTCGAGGGGCATCATCATGCCCTTCTCCTGTACGTGTTGCTCCAGTGTCTCTAGCACGCACCCCGCCTGACACACCAGCGCACCTGCCAGCAGGGACACAAGAGACACTCCCCAACATCAACCTGCCAGAGTGGCTCGATGTGCATAGACAGGCTGACACCCAGTTTGGAGCATGATTACAAAGTTATTGTATTACGGTAAGTTAACAAACGATACGTCATCTGCACATGACTGAACACACAGGCATAACTGATATAGCAATGCCTGCATGATAGAAACCCCTAGTGATGTAAACTTTTGCACTTAGTAATAATGAGGTTTATAATAACAGGTGTGTGCAAAAACTTTTACAAAATTAGGCCGTTATCCCAACAATGTATACAAATATTTACATCCCCACGACTTCACTGTACCAGTTAACTTGACATTTTTTTATAGTTTAATGTACAGATACAATTTTTCCTGGTGGAGCATTCAACTTAATGTTTGATTTCTCATCTCATTCCAAGTAAACTTACACTATGGGGTTTGTAATGAGGTTTCACTGCATAATTTATTAGAATTAATCACTCTCACAGTTTATTATTAGGCTACTATTGATCAGGATATTGTAATAAATGGTGCTCATAATCAGGCCCCTATATCTCTGCCCAATACAGGAAAATGCCAGTTTTGTAACATTCTAATGAGAAAACCTGGAGTTCCTTTGGGGCAATCAATTTGTTAAGAGGGTATGGTACATTATTCACAGCTAAAAGAATTAGTTTAAAAATCTAGTTTCTCAAAGCCAATTTACAAAAAAAAAAAAAAAACAGTAATCCTAGACAAAAGTTTTTGCCAACTTTCTGAAGTAAAATTTTTCTTCAGAAACATATTTCTGAAGAACAATCTCAACCACTCTAATTTCCTACACTTAAATGTGGCGCAAGAAATAATGTTTAATTGCAGACTTCTGAGAATGTTTGCTCATAAAGTTGGTTAAGATATCTAGGATTAATTTGTAGATTTCTATGGTCTTTCAAAAAAACATACATTTTAAACAGGGTTTTAGCAGTTATTTATTTACCACACACAATTAAATGGAGCGGAAAGGAAAAATTTTGGTCTGCGCTGACAAGGGTGACACGAGGTTGTACAGAGCATCATTGGAATGTAAGGACAGAAGAACAGGAGTAACCAGAGAAAACCCACTGGTCATCAGCAACTGCTAAAAAATTTTCGTTTAAGTGCGACAACCGGGAACAACAACAGCGGAAATCAAACCGGTTCACAGACATGGAAGGAAAATGGTTGGAAAAGTAACCAACCGCAGTCCCCACGAACATCTGGAGAATATTACTGAAGCTTCCTACCATTAATAGTTAGTAGCATCAATCACTACCATCATTTGGAAGGCATCAGCTGTAACATAATTATTGTTGTAAGGTGAAAATGGATTATTTTTTATTTTACGACAGCAGCAATTTAGCAAGAGTATTCTTGGGAACCATGAAAAGTCACAAAATCTCGGTTCTGCTTTACAAATAACATTATAATGAAAACAAGTTATTTTATGACAATACTGTGGTTGTGTACTAAAATAAAACTATTTTTTAACCTTTTCATGAAATTTGAGCGGGGAAACAACCAAAAAACAAATAAGCATACAAAATGCTAATATAAAACCAAGCACAAAATTTAGGAATCATACTGCAACTGTAATTCAAACACATAACCTAAAAACTAGCATTATGTACAAAAATAAATACGATTTAAATATGATGATAGGTGTAATACTAACGTATATAAGTAATACAAATTTTAAAGTGAAAACAAGTTCAGCAATTATATGAACTGTAATAATATGATAAATCTGGCAGTGTAAGTACAACTCTTTATGAGGACTTCACGGTGTTCAGTCACGTGCTACTATCCATACGCTATTGTTTAACATCTACCTCAAAGAACACGAACAAATACATCTAACTAAATATTTTCTTAGTTATGTCATTAACAACTCACCTGAGAGTTCATCAAAGCTTACAATGTTGTTCATGAGAGATGTGGACACAACCACTTCATCAAAAACCGGGACACTTCCACCCACGAGACCAGTGTTACCTCCCTGCGGACACACCGCCAAGCTTTCGGCGTTGCAGAACTTCAGAATGGCAGACACCTCTTCAGTTGTTTTTGGCTTCAGTACCACTTTACTTGAACCTAAGACAACAAAGTCCTCAGGTGCTGCAAGAGAATTTTCCTCTTCAAAGTACAAAATGGAACAGTGACTGAATATAAGTAACAGTAATAATTTATAGCTGGAGTTATGTATAATATGATTCTAGACAGCGATATAATATTTGCATAATATCTGTACTAGTTTTATCATATGACAACTAGCACATCTGTTACTGGACATTAAATTATATACAAAAAAAGTCTTATTTATTAAAGTTTGTTGTTTTTATTCATGATGTCTGTCTGACTATGGATACAAGGAATAGTTTACGTGAAGCTCCCTAGCAACAGCAAAGAATTCCGGCAGAGTGGTCGTTGGCTCAAAAGTAGGGTGCTACTTCGCAACTTGCAGATCTTTGCAGAAACGAGACAGTTCTCAGGGTTGGTCAAACATAGTAGCAGCTATCTCACCACACCTCAGGCTGTACTTAGTCGCAGATTCACCGAAGGTAAGATAAGTGGGCTTTAAGTCTCATCAACAGCAAGGTCATTATAGACGGCGACACCCAAATTGGTAAAACGACTGGATCTGGAAGAGGCGTAAGCCATGGTCTTCATTAAGTAGCCATACTAGCATTCGTCTGGAGCGATTTCGGGAAACAATGGAAAACCGAAATCAGGATGGCTGAAGCTGGAGATCAAAACAGAGTCCTCCTGAATTTGAGTGAATGAGTGATTGTGGTCAGTGCTGGTGAGGGATGACAAGAGGTGAGTATGGAGTAGTGCTGGAAGGAAGGGACAGGGGAAATAGGAGACCCCAGAGAAAACCCGTCGACCAGCAAGATTCCCACATGCAAAAATCCGGGGACCAACCCCTTCGGGAATAGAACCCGGATTGCATTGGTGAGAGGTAAATGGTCAGACCATTCTGCCACAGTGGCCCCCCTGGATGTGAGTCCAACGTGTTAGCGCCACCTCACTCTGTCAGATGCACTGAATGTCAGGGCCTTTAGCATGCCCTACAAACTACTCACCACTTTCATCATAAGGTCACTAGTTCATGTGAGATTGACACCTGAAAAGTGTAAGGCAAAATATTGGGCGAGTGTCGTAAAACCTAAGTACTAGGCCTATATTCAGAATTCAAAATAAACAAAATTAAACTACATTTATAACACATTAAAATTCTGCTAAATTTAAAACGAAGGCAGATTGAAGTGGCTGGAATGCTACTGAATAATTGATTTGTAACACTCTTACTAATGCCTACAGTTAATAAAAATTTACACAACAAAATACACACTACTAAAATTTAAAAAAACTTAATAAAATTTTACGTAGAGACAGTTTCACATAGACATCTAAATAAATAAAACAATAAAAATAATTTGATGGCGTATCTTAACTTTTCAAAAAAGTAAATAGGCTTACAAAGGAAAATTAATTACCATATTTCTCTTAAAAACAACAAAGTTAGCAATATTCTCACACTTTCAGATTTACATCTATCAGTATCAATGAGACATAATTTTCACTGACAAATTTGGTAAAAACTACAGGACTGCCAGCTATTTCCTTGTTACTATTATACTGGCAGTCTAAATAATTGGATGAAAGTTTCCTTTTTATTATTAATACATCTCACACAGCCTTTAGAGAAATTCATAAGACACAAAATATAAACACAAACATACTATATATAGACTTGCATCAATAAGGATCTACATGCGATACATAACACACTGACCTCGTACAATTTTAAGCCAGTCCACATTATATGGCTCGACATCTGACGGATCAGTCAAGACCCTGTCCTTCCCCAATAAACTCTCGAAAAACTGCACATGGCTGTCCCCCAGGACATTATACGTTCCTCTCTTAACATCTGGATATCTCTCCGCTGTTAATGGTACAGCAGACGACGACTTCCTCCACTGTCGCACATTAACTAATTTCCTCAGTTCAGTTCTGCCACAACACTGTGGCCAGCTTCTAGTAAATATAGGACGCAGCATTTTTTGAAACCTGTAAATTTCATAAATTTAACACCCGGCAAAGAGTGAGTAGTACAATATATTCAATATAATTTACATACTTTTACAGTATACTAAATGCACATATTTCAAAAACAAAGTGCATTATATTAAAATATAGTTTAAAAAATTTTAACAGTTCATCCTAACATATTTTGATCAGCTCTACATTTTAGTACAAGAGTAAAAGTGTTTATGTAAAAATAAAACTAAATATATAAGTAAAAATTACTGGAAAATTTACATACATTATCTGATAATAACATTTTTATACAGTTGCATTTGCTCAATTATATGACAAAACCTCTTTTGCAATATGCTATTAATAGGATCAAATAGTGGGTACTGAAATAAATAAATAAAACAAATACTATACTTTTTATAGTTTAACTCTTTCTCTGCAGGATAAAAATTTTTAATTATGTTAAGTTAACGTAAAAAAATTTAAAAAAAATTGTTTTTTTGTAAATAACTTATTTTTGGATAGTTTCAAGCGAAAAAAACACGTATGTAGCGTTTACAGAGTCCTTCAATTTTGTGTTCAACTAAAGTTGCAGGTCGCAATTTAGCAATATTCTGTATATTTGACTATTGTCGAATGTTGCACTTACAGAGTTAAAATCCATTTTGTCACAAATACCTTAATTTATACTTATTAATAGTTACGCCTATCTGCTGCGATTTTTTGTGATCAGGGCATGGGAACACAAGAACACTAAGTACGACTCGTTCCCTCTCAGTTAACTAAATGCCCAACTGGCGTGCAGTCCTGCTATCAGTGTCTCACCTGAACGTGACTACGTGCTACATAAATAAATAAATATGGCCAGGGTATCACACCCCGAAATACAGACATGACTGAGCACCTGTAAGCATCTTCTTGTTCTGAAGTATGAATGGAATGTGGCCATACAATGGAGCACTACCGGAATAAGTACGCTAGGGGAAACAGGAGATCCCCAAGAAAACCCAACAACTAGCGACATCATCCGGCATGATTCCCACATCTGAAAATCAGGGGAAGGAATCCGCAAGGAATCAAACCCCGGTTCACCTTGGTGAGAGACAAGTGGTCTGACTAGTCGGCCGCCACAGCCCCTACTAAGTTGTGACATTATCTTTTCATGGCAGAATAATAACAATTAAAATACACTATGCATGTCTAAGATAACTCTGAAGTTTCTATATAAGTACTATATATATCAATAAAATTGACTTTTGAAAAATGCTCATTTTAGCCTTTTGCATACCTTGGACATGAACGGAAAATGAAAACTGCCATTATCGTAAAAAATTTTTAATTAAATCATTTTAAAAAATCCTTTACCTGGTGCATAAACAATGTTCCACCTCACTGAAATTGCAGTATTTCACCTGATTAGAGCTATACCAAGTTTGCCAACTGTTTTTTGTGTATGTCAACTGTAACAAGAATACAACCCCTTATATGACATGACGAGCTGCCATGCCGAGATGTCAAGCTGCGCGATAAGAACTGACAGCGTCACTAGCTTCCTCTCTCAAGGCACTTGGGCGACTGGTTCTAAATATCCTAGAGTAGTTATTTACTAATTTATAATATTCACTCATTCATTCATTAAGTAATTTATCATTCCTTAAAGCATATACATGCTACGGAACTTGTCAGATAGTACAATCAAATACATAAGCTAAAACAATACACACAAAATTTTAATAATACCTTCACTATTCATCACATTAGTAACATAATATCCATTCTTCAATACAGATATTATAGATACGTACATATTAGGAAATTATATAATCTCTATTCTTATATCTTTTACTCAATGCTATCTGTCAGGCATCTGTAGTATTAGTGGGACATAAGTTACATCTGTCACATAAAACTATTAAAAATTATATTCCTAATAGAAGGATTTGAAAGATCACACAAACAGCCTCAACAGCGAAGTCTTCAGAAATTGTGAGGACGACGAGCATGGAGCAGTGACGAAACATACGGTCCAGGTAAACAGAAGCACCCCAAGAAGGTGGCAATATCTGCTATGTTTCCCACGTGCGAAAACTGGGAACTACCCGCTGAGGAGCTACCTTACATCTCCGTGGTGTGAGGCGAGCAGTACGATCACTACACTGCTGCGGCCCCTCAGAAATAACAAACTAACAGAAATAAATATGAAGGTGTTTTAACGGTTCAAACAATTACCTTAATCATTCTCCATAAGTTACATGCCTGAATTAACAGGTCTAAGCCCTGCATCCTAAAAATTTCATGAAAGGGGAAGCTATAAAAATGAGAAAAACTCAGATCAGACTTAGTTCTTAAGACTAAAGAATTGCACAAAACAAAAATAAAAATCAAGCAAAAATGGCACATTTCAAAATAATTTTAAAAAGTAGACGTTACAAAAATGTCAAAAGCACCAAACTTCACGTACTCCATACGGAAGAAAAGTATGAATAAAAATATGCAAATCAAAAATCCAAAAGTATAAAAAAACACATTTAAGAGAACAGACCTTCATAAAACAGTTTTAAAAAAACCAACTGTAACAGCCACTACAATTGTGTCTATATTTTTCAAAGCCCTTGTTCCATATCCTAACAAAAGCTGTTCATTGGAAAAGTGTTTCAACTAGCAAAATATTTTTAATGAACACTTTGACAACAACTTGGGTTTTCTGGGAGGAAAAAACCCAACCCAAGTGGGTTTTTTTTTCTCACAAACTCTCAATCTTTCAATAAAGTTTGGGGTTTTCTTTCAAATCTAGATAACAAAAGTTGATTTTCTCAATAGTCCTACTCTGTTTTATAATACATACAAAATATTTTTTAACGAGAAGTTGGAAAATTATTAAATGATAAATTTTAAGTCAGGCCTATATGTTTGTAACAACGTTGCACAGAAGTTAACAATGTGTTCTGAATACAACTTCTTACTTCTTTTATCACTCAATCAGTTTTTACTTTCAGATTAGATAAGATTGCCTTTCTGCAGTTGGGCTGCTGTCCTGTGGCAGTAACCCATCCTCTAATTCATCCCTCCCCCCTTTCAATACATTCACTGTGTGCCTTAATTTCTTCACTCCCGTCACCCAAACAACCTCCTGGGTTATTCTGTTCCACTCTTTCACAGTTCTAGCAACCACTATGTTTATACTCCCTCCGCCCTCTTTTAAGACCATGTAGCATCTATACTCTGTCCACTCTAAGGCTGCAGCAGAAATAAAAATTGTTAACGACATAAATCCAAGCAATTTAAATATATCTTGATTCCTCATGTTTTGATTGTGTCGTAACACAGTTACCTTGTATTTTTTCAATATTTCAAATGAAATTTATGCTGTGCAAAAATTTTACTGTTATTCATTTGAATTAATTAGCTGCAACCTTAGAATGGACAGAGTATCGTTGATCAACCCGGCTTACTCTGTAAGTACCCCTCTGTACATTGTCTCCGAATGGTGCCAACCCTCCTACATCTTTCACCACCTTGAACACTCTTACCACCCTCTCCACATTCCTCTTCTTCAGCAGTGCGCCCCATTTCAATGCCTAACTATTAATGATGGTCTATATCCTTCATCTCCCTAACCTTCAATCCTTGTACTCCGCCCATACATGACCCACTCAGCTGCCCTTACCTGCACTACCTCCACTCTCAAATCCCATACTGTCGCTGTTTACTACGTAACGAACCCTACCATCGTGGTGTAGGCAATTTCCTTGATACCCCTGTCTGTGTCTTATATGACCCTTCCAAGCAGACCCAATTTACTTCTACCTTCATTAATAATTACTCTCCCATGCAAAACCTTCCTGCAGGATAACTTCCACGTACTTATACTTCGCCTCTCCAATCACGTGCCCAGTCCAACTGCATCTCTCTCTGTCTCTGCAGTTAATATTAAGAATAGCTAAGTCACTGTATACTAGCCAAACTATTTATTTTGAAGGCACAGTTTATTAACGAAAAATGTTTCTACAGACATTAGAAGCAGTCGTACGTCAAGAAAATTGTAGTTTGCTAATTTCGAAATGTTCATTTTTTCATCAGGTTAACGTACGTCAGTTTTGGTTAGGTTATTTTACCCTTAAGTTTCCCAATTTTCATTATCTTGGGAAAGATTAGGTTACATTACCTAACAAAAAATTTGAAAACTTAATTATAAAAAACACTACCCTAACAAAAAGCAGAAAATTTCCAAGTAAGTAAACCACAATTTTCTTTGTGTACCGTCCAGGGCTGTGGAGTCGGTAACCAGGGCTATCGACTTAAGACTCCCCAAGCCCAAGACTTATTAACATTGCGACACAAGAGGATTGTATAATATTTATCACCAAAACACATTTCATCATCATCATCATAGAGCGAATAGAAACATGGAAGGTAGTTACTTTTTCGCATAGTAACTACCTTACAGATACACTACTCAGAAATTAATACATGAACAATGCTTTAATAACTACAGTGATTTCTTTAAGAATTTTAGAGTTTTAATTTTAGTTCACATTTACCTAAGCTTGTTCAAATACACACGTTTTAAATTTGAGTAGGGCCTCCTAGGATTTAAACATAAAATATAAAAATGTAAATGTATAATTTGTTAGCCAAGTCAGATCTGGAGTCGGAGATGCTACATTTAACCGACTCCAACTGCGCACAAAATTGCCAAAACTCTCGACTCCGACTCCACAGCCCTAGTCTACCTTTCCTCTCCAATCACCACATAGATCACACAATCATCTGCAAACCATCTAACCTTGAATATCACATAATTTCTCAGATCCCACTTCATCATTATCAACAAAAGGTCTATAGCAATCCACTGTGTAACACATCAAGTTACCCATTCCTAATTGTTACGAAGCCAAAAATGAAACGGAATTTTTAATGCTAACGCAGAAAGAATATAATTCTGAAGTGGGCTTTAAAATATTACCTTTTTTATCGAAATCTTTGGTTACAGAAGAACGATTATTGAATTCTCAAGTTTATTACAATGCATCACACAGCTGAAAAATAAAACCCGAGTCGGGATTGCAGCCTTCGTCAGCAATGTTGACAGCTCTGTATTTGTTTACCGTCACTTATCTAAAGCGTTCAACAAATGTCTGAAAATATAACAAGAAACCTTGAATTGCGCAATATCCTTTGTACTTGAAGTACTATATTACGTAAAGTGACTGAGAAAAAACGTGTTGATTAAACAGATACGCAGCGTGCAACACATATTTTAGACTTCTCTATGATTGGCGCCACGCGACGCCATACTTATTTTTGTTTTGAAAAAAAAAAAAGCAAAGAACACCTACAAGAGTTTTATGTGTGGTCACAAATACTTACCTGAAAAACTTCGCCAGATAACTATATGGAAAATCAAAGGGGTGACATTTGTGTAACACTCGCTAGAGTGCAGGACTGATTTCAATGGAGTATTATAACCAGAGATTTTTTTATTTATTTATTTTCACAGGCTCCAATTAGTCGTATCGACTCTTTACTAGGAAGGATACAAAATATAAAATTATGAGAAACAGAACGTTCACAGATAATTATTAAAGTACCAATTACAAGTAATATCACAGCAAAATGTGCATAACAATATGGAAATTACAATCTAGAAACATAGATTATCATGTACAATTTGTTGGTACCACGGTCTTAGGCCGGTAATTATAAACGTCTTTCGAAGTACAACCAATCTCCCTCCACCCAAATCTGGTGTTTTGCCCTTCTTACCTCCATGTTTTGCACATTATAGACCTCTTTCAGAGAGCGGCGGATAGCCGGCGAACAACCATTCGCCACCAAGTTTCCATTTTTTGGGAGATTGCAGGTGAATGACGGCCAGACCTCATTCGGCGAATCACCAGCTGTTCTCTAGAGATCAGTTATGAAAAATGGCGAGGAATTTTAACGATTTCATGTGGCACATGGATGAAGTTGTCAACTATTATCAATAAATAGACGACCAACGACATGCGCGACTACCCAAAATATATATTAGGGACATGGAAGATCCCTTTTCAACTGCAGTTCATCTCTGCGCGATACATCGCAAGCATTACATTCTGCAGTGATTTTCTTCCACATTTCCTTTTGTTGTAATTGGACACGGAGTCAGTTTTCTTATTTGTAGTTATGTTTTTGTTTTTTTTTATCAGGTCAAAAAAATTGCTTTTTCTTTAGGAGTGTATCGCACTGTCGAATGTTTTTATCTTCCATAGTCAAACTTTTCCGCGGCTGCCTTCAATCATTTCGAATATCTCACTTGTGCCCCACTACCACGGTCGTAGAAGAAAAGGTCTGGACACTCGCCTGGATATTTGACCCACTTGTTGTTTCGCTGTAGTTCACCAAGTTACCGAGAATATCGTGTTTTATTGGCGCTGCCGTTACGGCGGTCGGACTAAACTCCGCCCACTTCCTTTCCGCTAAGATAAACAATTTATCAAAAAGTATTTTTTATTAATTTATGAAATACTTTCTTCGCTCACAAATTTAAGAAAAGGCTCCAGCAATATTTATTTACTTTATAAATTTAACAATAGAAAAAAGTGGGCGGAGTTTGAGTCCGACCGCCCGGAAAACAGCGCCAAAAAGTACAACATTCTCGGTAACTTGACGAACTACAGCCAAACAACAAGGGGGTCAAGCAAAATACATTGTTAGACAGGCGAGTGTCCAGACCTGTTCTTCTACGACCGTGCCCACTACAAAGAGAACACAATTGTTTACAGACCATGAAGGTATTAGTCTATGGAGTGGCATCTGCCGTACATTGCAATGGTAATCGTGTGAAGCCGATCATTTTCGAACATTTTCAAATTGCGCATGCGCAGGACATTATTTTTCATGAGTCGCCATATTTTGGGTGGCAAAACAATAGCAGAAAGCAACGAAATTAAGTAATTTTTTTACAAAAATTCGCGCAAATTCTCTATTTGAATCGTACACAACAGTTTACAATTGCTTCAGAAATATAAAATAAACCGAATCAGCTCTCGCTGTGAATATGTACTTTATAAACTTGATGAATTTAAATAAAAGTTTCTTACCTGTACAAAGATAATCCTCCGCGACCTTCGAATCTGTTTGTAAGGCCAAGAGCTGCACAAACTTTCACCATAATGTGTAGTTAACAAAAAACTAAAACATTTTCATTCATCTCAATGCTATGTTTACATGTTTTTGCCACTACTAGCTCTATCCTTGTCTTTAAACGTCGTCTGTTGGCCGGCTTCAAATTTGCTCAACGGCTTCCACTCCATAGACTAATACCTCCATGTTACAGACAAGGAAAACAAAATCGAAACGATTTTGTTTTTAAAGTTAGGTGTGTTCATAACAGTGGTCTTTGAGCACTTGAGTATATGTTCGCTGCTAAAAATGAGGCTATGTTGCCAAATTTTATGAAGGAGAACCATCCAACTCCCACTCAGCTGGCAATCTCCTGGCGATCCATAGGCAGACAACTATAATGTAGGAAGGGTGGAAGATCGCCAGCGAACTGCTGCGCTAATAAAGGCCAGGGGCTTGCCAGCAAGCCTTCGGAGGACGTTTATAATTACGGCCCTTAGAATTATAAGTCTGAACACTCGACAATCTACCAATGCTATTGGTTTTACCCCGTTGTGACTGAAAGTGTCACTAGCAATGAAGTGTGACTTTGTCCGGGGTACATAAGGCTGCGAGAACGTTCAAGTACGGTGAAGGAATGGGCGCCAACGTAGCCAGTTTACTCGGACTAGCACGAGACTCTTACAACGGGGGTCGTGGTTGAAAATCCCGGACCATTACCTTATGTACGGACGTCGGCGGCGTAGTTGAAACCACATTCTGTTGTGTAGGGCCAACAGAACACCCTTGTTACACACATGAAATAGGCACTGAATTTAGCTGGACTGTGAGGTCATCCAGAACACCAATATATAATAAGACACGTAACAAGACGTAAGTAACACTCACCAATACGTAGTAACACAACATTGTTGTATTGTACTAGAAGATGAGCATGATACAAACAAATAAACGGGCCAGCGACACGAAGCTTCGCTGGGGCTGAAGCACCAATTAAGGTGTGGCGATAATTGTTATATTAAAACAATTGCAAAGGTACGAAATTATGCGGGGCGGCACGAGTCTTCCCCGAGTCGGTGCTTCCTGGGAGAGAAAATAAAACGATTTAGATAGATTAACTAGCTATGGCATGAAAACTTGTCGGAGAAGCAAAAGTTGAATCCTCCCGGGAGAGCTGGGACTTACGCGACCGACGCGTTGCCCGTTGATACGAAGACTGACTTATTTAGCACTCGCAAGAGGGAGGCCGTCCCTCTGCGCCCGCCAAATATGAAACTCTCCTGGTGGAATGGGAATGAAAACATAGTATTTACAAAGCATGATTACAAAGCACTGGAATGATTTGCCATGTGGCATGAATAATGAATGAGGGTTAATTAAGTCCTCATTTGTATTAATTAGTGAGAATGTCTATTTTGAAGTGCGTTCAGAAAGGTTCCGTCGGCGAATTAGTTAGTGATGTAGATAAGGTTTATGCTGTGAAAATACATAATTAGGCCTTGGACAGGCTGCTATGCCGGCTGGCTGAATACACTCACTTTAAATCAAACACTCAATTATTGTGAGGGCGCGGAAGGCGGTTGGGGGAAATTTAGTTCCCTGCACTGAAATTAGGGTGGGGGTGGTGACCCAGACAGCAGAAGTCGTCAACCCTGGCGAGAGATACTTAATACACAAATTAATAAACACTTGAAGCTAAGCCGAAATAGGTTTAAATAAAATGGGAAATAATTAATAAAAACATTTTGAAAAACACTAACACTACTGTTAATCACACGCTTGGAAAGTCCGCGGGCGAAAATCCAATGAGGATTGGAGAATTCGCGCGGGCGGCGGTGATGGCCTCTGTTGTTGGCGCATGGCAGGAGACGTGTAAGCGGCAACAAGGGCTCGTGGTCTCGCCGGATGGCGTCAAGTGTTGTTTTAAAACAGCAGTATAGCATCTTACTAGTAGTTCTCCTAGCAGCTCCTTGTAGCCCCATTTGCGCAATGTTAAAACCATGGTCGTAGAAGTATAGGTTTGTACACTAGCCTATCTACCTATGCTATTGAGTTGACCCCATTATGACTGAAAGCACCCCTAGCAATTAAGTGTTGTTTTAACATTGCTGTATCGCATCGTACTAGCAGTTCTCCTAGCATCTCCGACACGAGTTTGCTCCTTGTAGTCACATTTACGCAATGTTAAAACAACCTCACAGTGCCAGTGGCGCCAACCAGTCATAACGTGATCAATTTTCAACACCAGTGTCCAGACCTGTTCCTCTACGGCAGTGGTTAAAATAACCCCAGAGTGCCGGTAGCGTCAGTCAGTCATAACGGGGTCAATTTTCAACTCCAAGTGTCCAGACCTGTTCCTCTACGGCAGTGGTTAAATAACCCCAGAGTGCCAGTGGCGCCAATCAGTCATAACGGGATCAATTTTCAACTCCAAGTGTCCAGGCCTGTTCTTCTATGGCCATGGTGTATACTAATGGCCATGGAGTTAGGAGATCAACGAGCTATATAGTAAACATAGAGGGGCGGAAACAGCAATCTCCAAGGCTCTGAGGTGAAGCCCAATTGAACGTGGTATTTTGACCCTAGATAAAATGGCGGACTCTTTTATCCCGTCGAGAGACGAGAGCGATTATGCTAATTTAAACATTGTTTCAGTATAATATATTACAATAATTATTGGCTTATTTTCGTGTGTCTAGCGAAAATATAGTGGAGCTATAAAGTAACGGATTTTATGCGAACAAATGACGGATTTTCAACATAAAGTTGGCCACACTGCTGTTCGCCATGTTTTCTTAAGTCAAAACAGTCGTTCAGTAGACGGCTTGGCCCGGAGCATTCGCACATTGAATCATGGGTAGAATCAGCTGTCAAAGTACAAACAATCGCGACAGACTGCTGCGTTTGAATGGGCGGACTTTTTATTTTCTTTAAATAGTCAGAAAATAACTTATATAAATCATGGATTCGGCGGTGTTTGATAAGTCTCAGACCAAATAATGTTCATGGAGCCTTGTTTGTCTGTATAAATGTAGACGATCTGTTAGTTGGAGAGTTGAGACGATGGCTCATGTACTGTGGCTTGCTATGGGAGGGTAGCAAAACCGAATTTTTAAAAA
>PNEQ01130173.1:0-17070 GCA_003012365.1 Medauroidea extradentata | reverse complement strand
TCCTAGTAAGAGCCTTTACAATATTGTATGATTATTAAAACATTTCCTGAAAATATACCATACATTTAACAAACATAAAAATTTCAATTAACACTAGTCACAGATAAATATTACTACCATAGCACAATTACTTATTTAAATATTTACATTACCTGAATGTCAAAGACATAATAAAATTCTAAGCAATATCTGTGCATAGACAATATGTGTATGTTACACTATATATTGGTTATAAATAGAGGCCGGGAAATTTCGCGGTTTCAATGACCTGCAGACTAGAATCCATTGTCCTATACACACTCAAGCCCCGTCTATTCGTTCATTGTCCGCTGCCCCACTGAGTAGAAGCTTGAGTATGCAGAGGACAATGCATTCTATCCTGCAGGTAATTGAATCCGCGAAATTTTCCGGCCCCTAGTTATAAAACAGAAAAGTATGGTCGATATAAATTGTGAATGCTGAACGAAGAAATCGAAAGAAATTTACAAAAAAAATTACTAAGTTTAATCTAGTTAAAAACTTTAGAATATATTATTTCCCTGCTTAATATAGTCAGGGGTAGATTTAAGAGGAGAAAGAGGGGGGGTTCCGGGCTGAAGCCCCTTCCCCAAAATAATCGTGTTGAACATTATGTAGCCAAAGTATGTCCAGTCACTTCACTGAAACCTGAGTTTTGGTCTCTGATGATCCAAGTACATTTAGCGTGTGCTACTTGCATGTATGCTATTTTTAATGTACTATAACAGTAAACAACCACACTTTTGAGACTGCTGATGTTATTTACGATCCCTAATATCACATAAGCACCCCGCAACGTCCACTCCAAAAAATGAGTTTCTAAATCCACCCCTGAATATAGTTTGTAAGTTTTCGAGGCCGTTGTCAGCATTTTCTAGGCTTCTAGGATTAAGCCTCGCCTGTTGTTTTCTGTCTTGCAGTTGGTCTACAGTCAACCTGAAGACGGCAGCTGGAACGATTGCCGAAACGTCTTAAGACAGAAAACAACAGACGAGGCTCAAACCCAGAAGCCTACAAAATATTACCCTGCTTATTGCAATGTAGCGGTGATTTGGGGTGCTGCGTTTGGTGATTCGTAACCTTTGGTAGTTTACAAAACTCAAGAGACAAAACACCGAAATACGTCACAGATTTTGTGCACAAAATTGGGTCACGTGAACATTTTTTGAACAAAAAGTACCAGTTGGAAGACGGACTCAGATCAATCGTTAAGAGAGCGGACTTCGAGTTACGGTTTTTTTGTGCGTAAAACAGTTAACGCAATACGGAAGAGCCATTACGCGAGGAACACTACATTGACGCACACTGGTTTCGTAGTAGTGATTTTTTACTATTGAAATTGGAACTTTAATCGGCAGTTTCCGACTTCATTATTGCGTTTGCAGTGTTCATTTTGTGAAGTTGGTAGCAGCAAAAACTGCCATTTTAACAGTGTTTTTTTAAGTAACGAAATTCCGCTACATGACATTTAAAGTACCGGCACTCAGCTTTCATTTATCTATATTATTATGTCTTCAAATTACAAGGAGTGTAAAACGTCTTACAAGAGGCTCGCATTGCGATTAGAGGCTATGATGTACCCGATGAGTGTACTTGGCTAGCATTTACTGATCCGGCAGAAATGTGTGTCCGTAACTGCGATGAAGCTTTTAGTGAGTCATGCTTCTGCAAAAGTTTCTAAAAAATTTATATATATGTAGCTGACGGGTGTCAGCAAATCGTGGGGCGGGTGTAGGATCAGAACAGGGTTATCTAGTGAAATTTTTTTAATTTTCAAAATGTTTCTAAAACTGTCAACGCTGATCCTAAGGGGAATCAGTACCTGCCATCTTTAAGTTCTTCGATTCTCGCTGTAAATTCCATACACTGAGATTTATCAAAATTTCCCGACTGACATGCCACAGATACGTATTACCTTCTTAAGCGTTACTAAACTGTCACCCCTTTACTACCTTTCTTAGTTTTTGCAAGTAACCTTCCAGAGGAAGAAAGTTATTTTTTTTCTGTGGATAGTCACAGACTACAATAGTAGTCAAACATTGCCAATTGTATACTATGTAAGAAACTATTGCCTCTGCCTTGTCGAAGCATAAATAAAACACTGTAGAAAATTTGTAAGCCAAATTAATTATTTCAATATGGTGGATACTGATCCCGCTTAACATTATTTTGCAGAATTTAGAAAATTAAAAAAAATAATAATTTTATCATAATTTATTACATTAAATATTGTTATCAGTATTTGTATTGTACCTAGTATAAAACCTGAGGTTTCGTAAAGTTTATATCAATAACTTTCATTAATATTTTCTTTTCATTATTACTTAGAAGTATACTTTTCGAAAAGAGATTTGAGATAGACTTACATATTTTTACGAATAATTTCAGACAAATTTAAGAAGTCAAGCTTAGCTTTTGCAGGACTCAAAATGGCGTTAAACTGAAAACCATACAGCATATCACCGTGTACGTGCTACACGGGTTGCCTACCTGTCGTCATTGTAATAATGCTCCGACTTGTGTGTGCCTGTATCTAAGATACGGTTTGTCTGAGCGTGTTTGGACAAGTAAATCTGTTTTGTTCCGTATGTCATTCCGGTTATTTTTCCCCTAGGATGAGCTACTAAACGTACAAGTACATAAATGCATGCACAATAACAGAGGTAACCCCATGTTTCCAACGCATAGGATGGGATGGTGCCACAGAGAAAAAGGCTTGGTTAATTCAACCGTATATATGTTTGCATATGGCCAAACAAGCGTGTGACAGTTGAACCAACCAAATATTTGGATGCCTGGCAGGTATAGTTAACCCAAATGTGTGGTTTAGTTCAGTTAAACATACATTTTGTTAGGACAACAAAGCCAATACTTGGTGCGTTTCATATGCTGTTCAGCCAACAAAACATTTATTGAATCAAATACATACTTGTTTTGCCATATACAAACATATTTACTGTTGAATCAACCAAACCCTTTTCTCTGTGCATGTCCACACTTCATTCCCTGCTTGCTTCTGATATGAATCCAGAAAGCCAACATTCCATTTGAAGTGGTCGTTGAATTATCATCACTTAGTATGTTCATTAACACAACTTTCTTTGTGGTATTACGCCCATACTATTGTTAACAGAGGCGTGGTTCCTCTACTCATTATTCTTGATTTAGTTCTGGTTACCTGTACTCGCGAGCTTTTCCGCGATTTAATTTCCATCCTGTATGTTGCTCTTGTGACTTCCTGTGCACATGAAAACTTTAAGGTTGTTCACGTGGCAAAAAGTGCATAATTTTATATTTGTACGACATAGTGTTCGTATTATGGGTGTTACTTGTGACTACATTTTCCACTTGTGAAACTTATTTACCTCTCGTAGTCTTCCCACAGCAACGTGTTAAAGTCAAAATTTGCGAGTTATGGGAACATGCTAATAACACAAAGAAACTGACTTATGCGAATGAAACAATTTACACTGAAATTAGATAGTATGGTAACATGCTAAAATATTTAAAATCGTACAATGCAATTCCTTTGTATTTTTGAAAAAATTCTAAAAATAACGATAATTTTCTTTATATGTGACCATTTTTAAAAAATACAAAGCGACTTGTTTGTCTGGTTGTAATTCTTTTAGCATATGAACCGTACTATTTAATTTCAGTATAAATTATGTCATTCGAGTAAGTCAGTTGGTTTTTGTCATTAGCACGTTCCCATAACTTGCAAATTTTGATATTGTCATGCCGATATGGGAAAACTATGAGAGCTAAAAGTGTTTCACAAGTGGAAAATGTAGTCACGGGTAACGTCTATATAACCATTGAGTGACCGTATGTCGTACAAATATAAAATTATGCAATTTTACAACGTGAAATACCTTAAGGCGAACCTGGGCGAATGTATTTTAGGCGTACGAGTCCTAGAAGTATAAAAGTGGCAGTGACAACACAGCACGCTATAGTCATTAGGCGCAAGTCAATGTACATCGATACCTCGTCTCTAGGAGACATTCAGTGTTAACCTTGATTTTCGTACCTAGTAATGACCGCAAAAACAAAATACATTTTCCCACCATTTTCGGCAGTGTAATAAATAAACTTAAGAAAGAAATGGGTAATTTGACATGAGATATACTCACCCGTGAAGTTCTTTGAATGCTATTACTAAACACATTTTTCACACATGCTGTACAGTTTTGGAATAATCTTGTGTCAGCAGATATCCTGCACTCCACCACTGTTCGACCACCTGGGCAGATTATCATATCAAAGTCTCGAGTTCCTGTTATAGTACAGCGGCTTAGCAAAAAAGCCTTGCACATTGTGATACAAGTATGAAAATTAGCATAATGATACATTTTAACTTGTAGATTTAAAAGTATATATAGGGGCATTCTGAAAAACCATCGAGACGGCCACCATATTGGAAAATGGTTGCCAAAAAAAAAGTTTTTTTAATTTATAACTCTGTTACTGGTTTCTCTAGAACAAATATACACATGGACAAAAAATATATCTTTTAATTTTCTATCAATACGGTCTCAACAAGTTTTTTTTGTAAACCCAGCAGTTCAAAAGTTATCAAATGTTTTTAATTACAAGTACATTCCAGCTGTATTAGTAATGTATGATACCAAAGTCATTATACAACTTTACACCTTTTGCAACATATCAAAACAGTTGCCATGATATATTTTGCACATTTCATAAGCTATCTGATGGTTAGGCGTCAACAACACTGTAGAAGTTGAAATAATTCAGGGTAAAAATGAGAGGGTTACTAATATCAATAGATGAGTGTTTATGAGATTTTCTGTTTAATGTGGTGCTTTGCTTACATTGGCCATTTGTTACGTTGTTGCAATTGTTTCGAATTATTGGTTTCAGATGATACAAAGAAAAGAACAGCAGAAAAAATTCATACCGACATGAGTTTGCCAGGTACAGCTACACGAAACCTTGTATTAAATGAAACTAAGACAGATTGGGAGAAATTCATATTCTGTCAAGGCGATACTTCAGATACACTGCAGTGCCCTGCAAATGCTAAAAGAAAAGTTAAAGGTCCTGGTTATAAAACTGCTGCTGGAAAAATTGCTGAATTCTATGAACTTGGAGCTTTACCACCTTATATCCAGATAGACATGTTAAATAATGGCGAAAGCATAGGTGCGACGCTGCAACAGAACTCGGCGAAGTGCCATAACATATGCAGATTGAAATTTAACGAAACAGGACTGAAAAGAGCCAGAAAAAGGAAAAGGCCCGAAACCAACAACGACATATATTGCAAAGAAAAGTTTACATGTTCTTCTTCCCGTTTATGGACACAAAGAAACCAAGACCTATGTTTATTCTGCGACATGGAAGGAACTGATGCTGCCCCACTGAGAAATGTATCTACCTTTGGTCTTGATAAAAAATTACGCGACACTGCTGTAAAACTTGAAGATGAAAAGCTACTGGAAAATCTTAGTACCAGATATATATTAACAGTTGAGGTAAAATGCCATGCCAAGTGTTTGATAGGTACGCCTATATACAATAAATCTAGGACAACTGAGACAACTGATGAGAATAGCTCACCAAACATCGAACGAGAATTGCCTATTTCTACGACGTTTGCTGAGCTCGTGGATTATATAGAGGACATACGAGAAGATAACGAAAATGTTCCTGTTTTCTAAGTAGCAAAGCTTCTGAAATTGTTTCATGAACGCATGAAACAGAAAGGTTTAACTGATTTTACTAGACATTTCATCAGACTGAGGCAAAAACTTCAAAATTATTTTCCAAATCTTCAAGACTACAAGCAAGGAAGTGACGTACTTCTAGTATTTTAAGATGATATTGGTGATGTTTTAATTAAAAGTTTTGACAGCACTAACAATGTAGCCCTACTACTAGCTCAATTTTCAAAAGTAATTAGAGACGACATTTTCAGTAATGACGAATATTTTGATGTTACATTATCAAATGAAAATATGAACAGGAAATCGCAGAATCTTCAGATATTAATTGAAATGGTTTTGGAAGGTCCTAGTATAACACAACAAGCTGACAGTCACTGAGAAATTACAGGCAGCAACCACTATTTGTCAGCTGATAAAGTATAATGCATTGCAGAGGGTACGAACAAAATTCACAACGACCGCTACAAAACATAGACGATCCGGTGAGACTCCATTCCCCATTTACTCAGCTCTTGCAATACATGCTGAAACTCGAAATCAGGGGCTCATTGGCAGACTTCATTTCTGTGGAGTTTCCATATTATCATATGACCGTACGTTGCAAATAAATTTCTGAATTGGCTAATTATATTAAACTACACTATCAGTAGCAAGGAGTTGTATGACCTCCTGGCCTTCAAAATAAGCTCTCCACTGTAGCTGCAGTTGGCAATATTGACTACAATCCTAAACCAACAATTGCCAGAGAATATTTTAACGGAACGGGAATTTCACTGTTTCAATTTCCGACACCATGATATGTTGGTGAAATAATACCAAAGGTAATTTATTCAATAATATACAGCAATGATAAACATGCTATGGTAATCGTAAAAAACTCAACAAATTACCTGAACCTAGGACAGACACCTGCTATGGAAGTCAACCAACCTCTGTTCGCACTAGCAAAACAAATACGGTGGAGCTTTCCTGATATTTTAGGCGAGGAAAAGTATGTGGTCTTGCTTGGAACACTTCACATAGAAATAGTTTTGCTGAAAACTTTAATAGATTTATTAAAAGGGAGTGATGGACTGCAGCACTAACAGGTGCAAATATGGCCAGCAAGTGTACAGCTCAGTCTTTTGAAAAAGTTTCACATGTGACATGTACAAGTGACTGCAGCTGCATTATATATTTTGCAATGATTAGCTTTTGAAAAGTATGTAGAATCACTTAAAACACAAGAAATGTCCTTGTCTTTTGAAAGTTGGTGTAAAGAGAAGGCAATACTGTATCCTCAGTTCCGATACTGGAGTATGATACTTAATATTCAGCTAACAGTTTCCTAAAAGCTATTCGCATATAAAATTTCAAACCCTACATTGAAAGTATGGAGGCACTTGTACCATGGCTTATGGTAATGGATCGCACCAATCATAGTATGTGGTTCCCAACACAAAGAATAAGAGATATTCAGAATCTACCCACGTTACATCCAGAAATTTTTGAACTTTTCAGCAATGGTAAATTTACTATTTAAGGCTCAAACAAGAAATTTTTAAGAACATGTATCTGAAGGACACTAAACAACCAACCAGCCACCATGATACAGCAGCATCACAAAAACGATTCTTAAAAGAAGTGACCTACATGGTTGACACAATTGGAGACTTGGAGAACCCCTTCCTTGAAGATAAATGTCTTGTTGTTCTTGATACAAAAGAAGTCAAAGACACGACACGCTCTGGAATGGTGTGGGAGGTCGTAAAACTGAGTATTGAGCAGTACGAAAGTTATGTAATGCTTCGACTTGCCGACTATGTTATTCCAACAGATGCACTAATAATAAAAACAACATGCATATTTTTGAAACAAAGAAAACAAACTCAAAATCGAATATGTCGCATAAAGAAACATATATGAAAATGTATACAGATTTGTTTTCACGCCTTTATATATGCTGTCAGGCTGGAGGCGGTGACTTAAAACATTTTCTTCCAACATGAAAATCAAACATTCCCACCATCCATTTCAGACGTGGGGAATCTCAGACGTCGAAACAAATCTACTTTGCTGACAATTTTAGAAGAGTATTGATAACCAAGCCAGGAGGTTTCAAAGCATTAGGCTATAATAATTGATGCTGCTGCAGTTGTACACATGATTCCTCCAAAGACGTGGACACTATTTCAAGACTACTGCGATAATGAATTCTCAGGGCACATAAAAATAGTTTATCTCCAACAAGTTCAAAGACATGATTTAGTATTTGACACCTGCATTCCAAACAGTTTAAAGAGTTCCAAAAGACTGCAAAAAGGTTCGGGAGTGCATCGCAAATTTCTTCCAGAATCACCAATTCCCAATGACTTGAATTTTTTTTTTTTTTCAAATTGACGATAACAAGCAGAAAGTCTTCAGTATGCTCGCTCACAGATTCGTTTCCCAGCTAGGTAAGGTTCCAGAAAAATAAATTATTGTGACTGAAGGTAATAAAATGATCACAAACAGTGCACGTGACCATGCATTATTCCTTCATTGTTCCCATGAAGAAGCAGGCACAAGATTAATTCTTCATGCTACTGAAGCTGTACGAAAGAGGCACAGACACGCCCTCATACGCACCGTAGATACTGATGTTGTGTTGACAATTGCATTTTTCATGGAAATACAAGCAGAAGAACTCTGGATATGTTTTGGCTCAGGGAAAGGGTTCAGATACCTTCCTATACATAAAATTGCAACATCACTTGGCAATAAGGTGAAGGCCTTGCCGTTCTTCTACAGCTGAACTGGTTGTGATAATGTGTTATTTTTCATGTGGTTTGGCAACGCTAGAGCATGGGCTACTTGGTAGTCCTTTCCTGAGGTAACTTCAGTTTTTACTGAGTTATCTCAACCTGTATGTGTGTAATTTCAGGAGCAGTTCAGTTCTGTAGAGAAGTTTGTCATAGTTATGTATAATCCAACACGTGAGGAAAGAAGTTGTAAACAGTGCCAGGAATAAACTTTTTCCAAAAAAAAAAAAAAAAAAAAAAAAAAAGCAGTTCCATGGATAGAATTCTGCGAACATCAAATGCTTTACTGCTGCATGTCAAGCGCGCAACCTGTCAAGCTGGTAACGTGTGGGGGAATTGTTTGGTTCCGTGTCCATCATACCCTGACTCAAGCAACTGTGGTTGGGAAAAGGGCAAGAAATTGGATTCCAACCTGGGCAACACTCCCACCAGTAGCAGAATCCTGTTTTGAAGTAATTAAATGTGGTTGCAAAAGTAAAATAGGAAAGGCAAGTGTAAAAGTGTATCACTAAGTTGTACTGTAATGTGGAAGTGTGAAGGAGACTGCAAAGTACTGCATTCTCTACAGAGACTAGCTCTCCGACATTTTAAAGAAAGAATTATCTCTCAGAGATTCTGCAAGAGAATCGTCCAAGTAAGACATAGTGATTGTAAGCATGGTGGGAACTGTTGATACCTGGACAGGTGAAAAGCACTAAAATGGCTAACTTTACGGAAAGCTAGGTACAATTGTATGTTCTTTAATGCTGTACAGAGGTATATTTTCCCTCCGATTGAAGATTAACACAGTTATAACTACAAAAAACAAATTTTTGGCTAGCATTTTCCAATATGGCGGTCGCACAGATAGATTTTCATAATACTCCTATATATCATGTCATTCTTTATGTCAACAAGAACCACTCCACCAAATGTCATACTTGTATCAAAATGTGCAAGGTTTTGTTGTGAAATATCGTTAAGCCGCTGTACTATTATGCGGTGTTTGCGAGGTTATGTTTTAAATCGTGAAATTGAGCACATATAGGAAAACCGCTGCATATAAGTGTTGGCAATTGTTTGTGCTATGTAGGCTAATTTTTAAACATTTTTTTTTTTCAATTTTGGCTAATTATCGACATTATTGAATTTTCTCAGAGTCAATAATTCACCAAAATGATAAAATCTTATGTTTTTAAAAAAATTAGGCTTCATAGAAAAGGCAATTTCCAACATTTCTATGTAACGGTTTTGTAATATCTGCTCTCTTTCTGGATTTAAAAATTAAAACATACTAAAATGACTTTAATAGTGACCTGTGGCCTTAATTAGCTAGCTGTTTGAACGACTCGAGTTGACATTTTGTCCTACCCAGGTTTACCTCGTGATTAATTGTACCCTCTTATAGGTATCTTCAATCCGCGAATATCTAACATTTCAGAGGCTGCGCCGTGTTAGCGCTCGGCGCAGGATGCTTCACGTAAGGACACCTGAGATGCCACGAGGACCTAGTGCAGGTGTGCGACTTGACCCTTACAGATGGAGGCCACTGACCCCAACAAGACGACGGGAAGGAGAAGACACGCCGCTTGTTTCGCAACCCGAAATAACTTCCCCCTTCCATCATCCTATACAGAGTGACCTTCGGGTCGAAAACGCATAACTCACGATCGTCATGAGAGGCGGCGTTTCAGTCGTAATAGCTCTATACAGCAGGTGCTAGATGCCAAGTCTGAAGTACGGAAACTGGCAGGCGATAGGAGCGAGACTGAATAGTACTTCTACAACAGTGTCGTCTTTATGCACGGGGCGCGAAAACCACGTGGAGTATTTTAGTTGTTGGCTTTTTTCCAATTGGACTTTAAGAGGGCGTTGTACAAAATTCAACGCTAAAAGCATTGCTCTATAACCACGGTCTATGAACGTAGAGGGCTTGACACTGAGGAATAAAACGTGACTCCCTTTTCGTCGCTGAGCTCTAGTAGTGATTTAATAGACGAATTTGTCTTGTTTTATATTTGGCTTAGCTAAAAATGTGAAGTTGTTATCGGAATTGCGTGTATTATATGGAAGAAAAAAATTAAAAAGCAATTTTGTATTGGAACACAATATTTTTTCAACTATAAAATTAGTTTTTCAATCTTTTACACGTAGACACACATTGGAACGATTCGAAAATTTTGTAGGGCAGGAAATAATAGATTTAGTTCGAATGTGTTGATTAAAACAATAGTATATAATATATTTTTACAAACGACTTATATAAACAGTTCCACACATACCAATGCATTAATGGACACGAAATATATATCTACTATAACAGCTTACCTTATTAACATCGTTTAATATAAAACAATTGAAAAAATGTAACATCGCCGCATGTAAACAAGGCAAATCTTCCACCAAATTACTACTAGTGCTCGGAGACAAAAAGGGAGTCGCTCTCTCTCGTTGGAGAGCATACGCAGTGCCAAGACCTCTTCCTCTAAGATCGTGTCTATCAATAGTTTTTGCCAACGTTTTGAACAAAATTGTTTCCAGTGTTACAAACTTCTGAGACACAATCTCTGACGCCGGAACCTCGTACATTTAACTGCGGCGCAAGAGATCACGCATAACGAATTAGTAATTCTGGATAAATATTTACTCATAAAGTTGGCAAATACCGTTGTCTAGGATTGTCATTAAGTATTTTATCCATATTGGCTTCGAAAAAAGCGTAGAAATCAATTGTTGTTTTCATCGTTTATTTATCTACTACGCACTCTTAAGGGGGAGTGTTAGATAATTTTCTGTATTTTTTTTTCAGTTTTCGAGCCATAATATTTATTCAAGTTGTACTACCGAAATTTTCTCTTTTACAAGACATATGACATGTTCTTGATAAACTGCTTGGCACAAATAATACTGGAATCTTTAATCAACAATTGCAAGGGAATTGTATCTCAACTTTCAAGAATGATTAGTCCAATATAATATGAACACACAACATTATATTGATTTCCAAAACTAATCGCAAATATATTCTATGCCTCAACATTGCCAAATTTACCAAAAATATTTTAGAACAGGAGTTATTGCAGAAAAATCGGAAAATAAAATTTAACATCTAGCTCTTCTCCTTAAGCGATGACACAACTTCTTTATTTATGGAATGTGGGTAGCAAAGTCAAGCCAATGATTGTCTCTTTTTGTTTTAGGATTCTGTTTGGTTTTTGTACGTGACTGCATTTTCAAATAACAGTTTTTTAGTAATTTTGAAGTATCCGAAACCATGTTTCTAGGCACGATATCTAATAAACAAAAATAGAATAGCATTGTCTGAAATATGTTTTTCTTTCGTAGATAAAGATATCGAACACATGTCTAGTAGTATCACTTAAAAATAATAATAATAACTTTCTCCTAACATGTTACATCAGTGTTGACACTCCAGCTCTATAATGGCTCGTAAGGCTCACCTCCTCCTACCAGTGCGATCCGGGTTCGGCTCCCGGCGGAGTCAGTCTCGACTTCCACATGTAGGAAACGTGGCAGACGGAGCTCTTGACCGGTGGATTTCCTCAGTGTGCTCCCATTTCCCCTGTCATTTCATGTACTCTTTACTCTATTCACCTCACATTAAATCTCACCAGCGCTAAACAACTCGTTACCTTTTTTTTTTTTGCACCCATGGAGTTTAAATATAACAGCATGATGAAATTAATTAATTCACATTGACTTAATTTATTCTAGGCAAAATGCGTGGCAACATTATTTAGAGAAATATAAAGTAGAATTAATTTTGTTTGAAATTGTTGCTTTTAGTTGGTAAATTGAGAACTAAATTATTTTAACCATGACTCCTCGTTTAAACTCAGCGCTGTCAGAAATTTCTTCACTCACAATTGGCTGTTTAATGGCTGGAGCCGATAATTTAATTGATGAGGGCGTTTCACATAATTGAATGCTGAAACATTTTAGAAAAAAGAAAAAAAAACGTTAAAAAAAAAACGCTACATTTTTTTTTTTTAACCAAAACTTTAGCGAGAAATTTTTCGCCAGAGTGATGCGGCTTCTAGTGAACTTTTTATGATATCTTAGGTTCAAACGGAAGTGATTTTGTCACCTTAGGAAAGTATTCATTAAATATTTGCAAAATTTGTAATCCAGGTTTGTCGTAATATGGTTTTTTTATACCGACTTTCAAAAACCTGTCTTCGTAATCATCTATAACGTTGACCTATTTGCAATGTGCAGAACGTAGGACCCCCCCCCCCCCAAACCTTGCTCAGTTACGGCTCAGAAGTTATGTGTAATGGAATATACCTACGATGGTGAAACTGCGCACATGTGTTTTCAGTAAACGTATACTATGAGCGTTGTCCTTGAAAATTTCCTTTGTTTTCCTTATCTTTCGGCATCTGTAATATATCAAGCTCTCCAATGCCGTTACAATGTGTATTTACAGTGATTGTGTAGTCACAAATATACTATAAAATGTATTTGGTATTTGTGCTTGACCTTCCGTAAATGTGCGTTGGTGGTGTAATGGTCAGCATAGTTGCCTTCCAAGCAGTTGATCCGGGTTCGATTCCCGGCCAACGCATGACTTTTTTTATACCACCTAGGATAACACTATACATTTTAAGGGTAAGCGTAAGTTTAAAAGCTATAGTTTTACGATTAGGTCGTATTGGTATAGGAACTAGTAATTAATGTACTATGTATAGAACCGATATCATGGACATACGCCATTGCTTGCGAATGTTGCCGTCTTGCAGAAAACATCCACAATAAAACGAAAAACAACAACAAAAACCAACAAAGAAAAGTCGAGCGTTAGCTGTTGTCAACAAACCAATAACATACATACAGTCCTAGAGAGGGACATAGTCGTAGCCACAAAGTGGAACAGATAAAAAACAAACAACAAAAAAATTCAAAAAATTAATTCCTAGCTGGAATATAGTCGTGTGATGAAAGACGACACAACAAAAAACGAACGAGAATACAGAAAAGAGACTTATGAAAACAGGTAATAGACAGAAAAACACAACGAAGACAACACAAAAGTCGAGAGACGAAATGAGTGTGAAACAACGACGGAACACGGAAAGAAAGAAAAAAAAAGACGGAAAAACGGACGGAAAAGTAGAAGGCTTCTTGGACGACAACAGATGCGACGTTTCGGGAACTGGGATCTGTTCCCGTCTTCAGGCACACGTGCAGACTGAGGAACTCCAGCAGACTGACTGTGGCATCTGGAAAAAACAGGGGTCTTATATAGGAAAAATGCCTACATATAGCTCAGCCAATGAGAGTGCAGCTGCCTCCTAATTGGTCGCGCAGCTTGTAATGGGAGATTATGCAGTGAAAAATGTATCCAGTTCTATAGTTTTACAAAGCTGTAAGTTTAAAGAACAAAATATATATTCATTATTATTAATTGTGTGTATTTAAAGAAGTTTCTTTTTTTAATTAAAGGAATCCAAATATTTTTTAGTTCAATACTCTGCTGATCCAAAACATTTATTAGCGTGGCAGTGTAAATACGTAAACGACAATCCTTAATTTTTAATTAATTTCAACTGGCATGGAATGTATGAAAATGCTATACCTTAAAAATTGACGGTTAAAAAAGGAGGTGGAATGATAGGTGGGGTAGTTCACAGGGATGTATAACCATCCACTTCTTTATCACCTCTCCTACCCCCTAAAAAAATCTCGCATTCGTATGAAACTGTCCAATGAGTTTCTAAAATATTGAAATAAAATATTATTATACATGTAAAAAATCAGATTTTACATAAATAATGCTATATTTTCTAAAATTATGGCTATATTGCCGCTTACATTGCAACAAACCTGAAACGACGACCTGCACCTACGAAATGGGAACAGTTACATACATTTCCAAACCAAACATCATTATCAGCTCTCGTCATTGCCATAGAATGTTTTACATAGCACATTACAATGTTTTAAATAACACGTATAGTGAAATGTATTAAGCTTGTAATTAATGTATGTAATTAATATTCCCACGAAAACAATTGAACATAGTTTTTTATTACTGTGTTTCGGGTTGGTCGGATTGGAATAGGGGTGGCACTGGATACGGCTAACGCACATATTATTTTGAAATGTATCAAGCTTGTAATTAATATTCCCACCGAAACGATTGAACATAGTTTTTTATTACTGTGTTTCGGGTTGGTCGGGTTGGGATAGGGGTTACACTGGATACGGCTTACGCACATCATATTTTACGTAAGCGATTGCGTGTGTACCAACATTAAAACATCATTCCAAGATAGTTAAATATATAAACAGAAATAATATTTGTAACTAATTGCCACACATTACATAGTGTTAATGTCTGTATCTATGCAAGTTAAACATTTGATTTGTCGCAAAAACAGTTTGAAGAATATTTTTTGTGTAACGATAGTCCCCACAATGTTTGTAGTGGTACGCCCAAAATGTATGTAAGGGTACGTCGGCATTTTCCGTTACTACCACACCTTGTATGGTTATAATTTTTCAACATTTATTATATTATATTAGTTTGAAGTTTCAGTGTGCGGTTTTCTTGCTAGACCTAGGGTTTTATTTTACTAGTTACCATTACTGCCCTGCTTAGGAAGAAAGCAGTAACTACATAATCAGCACAATTGAAATAAAAGAAGTAAAAGCTACGTTTCAATCACATCCATTCGTCAATTCCGAATAGGTTTGTAAATACGTTATTGTAGTGCAAACATGTTCTTGAAATCCATTTCTAGGGGGGGGGGGGGTGGAAATTGAAATTTTCCTTATTTACTTAAAACTAATGTGTGTATGTGTGTGTTTTTTTTTTTTTTTTTTTTTTTTAAGACGATGTAAGTTCCCAGTATTGAATACATACATATAAATGGACTCAAAGTTACTGCGTGGTTTATAGTATTGCCTAGAATAGCACAATCACAATACAAATTACGAAAGCAGGATCATTGCAATTACTGCTTTTTATATGAGGATTATGCACTTACTACCTTCTGTCATTGTTAAACTTGGCAAAACTACAAATGCAGTAAGTGTTTTCTCTCTATAGCTCCTACTGTATTTTTAGTGTGAGAACGATACAGAATTTCAAGACAAATCTAATGATACCAAAACTCCGTTTGTATTTTTTCTGTAGTTACTGTTTTCTCCCTAAGCAGGGGAGATAGTGACTTCATGGTCCATTCCGAATTATTAACGTTTTTAAGACTGTTTCTCACCTGGAATTAACTAACGTTAAAATGTTTTGTTCGAGTGTTGTGTCCCACATGCTGCCAGTAGTTTAAATAATAATAGCCGGCAACGATTCCACAGAAATATTACCTACCCTAGTAATAAACAAATACGCCCGTATACCAAGATGCTAAGCAAATTAAATTTTAAAAACAATTTATCACGACTATTGTAGTGTTTCCTACATCACTATGAATACTAACACAAAATTTACGTTGTGTGGTTGGTAACAAACAATTGTTTACGATACCGAGATCGGCCACGCCTGAGGTACGAAAACAGGCAGGCGTTAAGGTCCATATTGGCTCGTGCTTCAACAACCGTATCGCCTTTAATGGTGTTCAAATGCGATAAAATCGTAATTGTATATTTTTAATGAAATATTGTTAGATTTGTAGACGATACTTGTGAGTACATTTCGGTCTTACGAAACAATTTAGCTTTCATAGTTTTCTCATAAAAAAGTTAAAATTTGCTAGTTACGCTGCCATGCAAATTGTGAAAAACAACTGACCTACTTAAACTAAATAAATCACTGTGACCTTAAATCCCATGAAATATGCAATAAAACATTTAAAACCCACAACTTAATATATTGAATTTAAAACAAAAAATCAAAGCACAGAAAAAAATTGCCAATTCAGCACATTTTTAAAAAATAAAAAAAACAGTCCGCGAGATTTTTTAAAATGTTTTATTCCGTAGCCCATAGTATGTTATTACGCTGTGAATTTTTTCACGTACGTAAGTCGATTGGTTTTCACTACTTGCATGGCAGCAGAACATGCAAATTTTGACTTTGACGCGCCGTTATGAGAAAACTACGCCAACTAAAATTGTTTCGTAAGATTAACTGCACTCACAAGTATCGTCAACAAAACTAACACTGTATCATATAAATATAAAATTATGACTTTATCGCACTTGAACATCCTTAAGCACGAGGCGTGAAAGCGTCGGGTAGTGTTTAGGTGTTAGTTTTTTCCTGTGGGATTTCAAACGGTGACCCTGCTATTTTATTTGCGGAAAGTACACAGAAATGTCCAGCGTGTACTTGTATATTTTGGTTTTACGATTCCCGTTGGTATTTGTTACGTGACAGCAGTCTGATAAAGCCGTTTTTTTGCTGTTTTGAGTTGCCCAGAAATCATGTCTCTAGGGGGCCGATTAAATATCGCTAACTGCTATTTGCGCCGACGCAGCGCAACGCAAGTGCAGAGCAAAATAATTGCTTCTTCTATGGCATTGCGTGCGTATATAATACCAACGAGACGCAACCAGGCATAACGCAGGTGCAAATTTTGCATTGCACCCAAAAATGCGATATTTAATCGCCCCCCCCCCCC
>PNEQ01130172.1:0-35920 GCA_003012365.1 Medauroidea extradentata | reverse complement strand
CTGCATATTAATATTTGCATAGACAATTCACAATTGAAGAGATTTATAACGAATTAATAATTGTGTTCGAGACTATTAAACAAAGAAACAAAATTTGCATTAGATAGAATAGGAAATATTTTCACTGCATATTAAATGACGCAGATGGATTGTTAAAAAAATTATTGCATGCATAGCATAGTAAAATTTTGACATTTAAAGCCGATTTATATAAACACGAGGGCTGACAATGCACAATCCATTTACCGTGATATACATTTTTAAAAACTTTAAGGACCAAACATAAAACTTCACTATTAATTTATACGTTAAAAAAATATTTTTGTTTAAGTTATTAGTAAAAATTCATGACAGTCATTGTGAAATTGTACGTTGAAATACGTATTTTTGCAATGATAACGACGTGTTGATGCAATGGCAGTACAGTAATATCACCAAAAATTACTAGTAATGTTACTTAATTTTTATATGTATATTTGAAAGTGTAATTTAACATAAAATTTCTGGTAAATATGTATGTACGTCTGTGTACTTTAATCTCGAGTTTATAGTAATCGTTGGATTTCTAAATTCGGTATATGTCAACGTGATTACATGTACAAATTTGTAAAATTATCAAACATTTGTATGTGTAAATATTCACTTTTTTACAGCGTAGCATGTAACGCTTAGTTATAAATAAGTTTATTTATTAAAGTAAGCATTTAATTCCAAACTACTAAAAGCCGTTGCGTTTATCTATCGAAAAAGCATACACCTCAGAACCACAAAACGTCTGAATGGTAGTTTCGTTATACCACATTTATTACAAACATAATAATACCCAAAAATTGCAAAACACACTTTTTTCTATCTACTTTTCTCTGTACAGATTAGCATGTTATTTATTACTACGAAAAACATTTTATTCCATGTATACATAAAATTAAGTGTCCCATGCACTCATTCACTCACTCATCAACACACAGCCCTAACTACTAGACCTAAAAACATGAAAATTTGTGGGCGGTTTCTCCTTATCTTGTAGACAGCCATTAATGAGGAATTTTTCGAAATTCGATAAGTAAAGTGGTGAAAAGGGGTGGAATCCGTTTTCAGCGAATCCCAGACATCTCAATGTGAAGAGCTACCGTTTCTTTATTTACTTCAAAATATTTTCCAAAGCAATTTTTATTGGCAGATTTTTCGTTTTTTTTTTAATTCGGAAATTAAGGGGTGAAAAACCATTAAATGTGTTTTAATCAATCTTGGATTCTTCTTAAACCAGTTGAGTTATCAAGGTGATTTTCACTTCAAAATTATGCTTGTATAAATACCTCAAAACAATTTTCAGGCGTTTAAGAAATTCAAACTCAAAAGCTGTTTAAAAAATTAAAATATGTTTGCAATTAATCTTCCGTATCTACTAAACCTGGTCAGATATCGAGGTGGATTTCACTTTAAAATAAAGCTTACTTAAATATCTCAATATTAATTCAAGATTTTTTCGAAATTCGAATTTAAAAACCGTTTAAAAATAACACTTGTTTCCCCTAAATGATCCGAGTCTCCTTACGCAGTTTTGTTTTAAAATGAAGCTTACGTAAATATCTAAAAATCAAAATCAGAATTTTTTGGGTGCGAAAGAAGGAAAATGTTACTGAGCTCTCAAAGAGTCAAGTCAATATGACCTAGGAGAAATAATTCAACCATCACCTCGGAGTATTAACGTTGTATATTGTTAATTTCTTAAAGATTGTTAATTGGGTAGTTCACTAAGCTCTTGTTGTAATTTGTAGTTTTTAATTCGTGGTAAATGCTTCTTTTGCATAATTTTCAAGGCTAATTATTGTTCCATTGGTGATTTTAATGATTGCATAATCGTTGTTATCCCGTGTATTTTATATGCATTTTGATTGCGAGTAAACAAATATGTAAAATTAACTATTTCATTTTTAACTAATAAGAATTCCATCCCAAATGATTTCAGAAACGTTTATTTTGATTTCATGCAACAGTATGATCCAGTTGCTCGCTGTCACATACATACCACGTGTATAATTTTGTTTAGAGAAACTGTTCGTATCGAATACATTGAGTGTGTTAGTTACCGTGTACGGCTGTTCACTTATCTTTTGCAGAAAGCTCAGCGACGGTGTATCAGACGTCTCAAACATCATAAACATTTGGCCGGATGTGATACAGTCCAGGGGCAATGTAATTTAATTTTCTACTGATAAAACAAAGATTATTATGAAAGAGTATCCCACTGGAATTACTTTTATCTCCGCACGTTTAGTGACATCTGACTAAAGCCAGCGCCGAAACAAGGCTCAAAATAGATCGAATAACAGATAGGGGGTCACACATTCATTCCGTTTTGTTTTTAAATATTGATTCAATTAGAGTTGCGGCAAAGATGTTTTGGTCCAATTTTGTTCATCTAGGTTACTATTAAGTTTTATATTGCAACTAAAAAATTTTTTGAAAACATAAAAATTTTTTTTTCTTGCCTGCTACACACCTGTATAAAAAGGAAAGCTGCTCAAACGAGGGAAAAATAAAATACATCTGGATATTGCCGAGTTCCGCTTTGGAGGGGTTTTACTGCGTTAAGAACTGTGCCTTATTTTCTTTTTTGTTTGAAAATTCCATAATGTATTTAATTTTAAAAAGTGTGCGGAGTAGGGTACGCACAAGTAAGACACAGCTTCCCTCTATTTCGTTTGGTTTACCAAAACACTTGAAATAAAATAATTGCAGACAACGCCACGACAGTGATTATGATAATATGATACACAGTTACGTATTAGGTAATGTGTCCTACTTCTTTTTCTATTTTAAGAATAAAATGAAGTTGTCAATTTTAAGAAAAATAGTTGCGGGCAAAACCGTGACCGTGCAGTTAGTATGAACATCAAATATTAACATTACCCATGACCAGTAGGTATTGTACTGCTATACCAAATTTATGAGGGTAAATTTCATTTGTACTTGCAAACCTATTTTAAGCGTATATGCGAACTGCTTGATTTAAATTTTACAAGCAGTATGCAATTTATTAATTTACTGTTACGGGTCTAAGAGAAGGCAAAAACAAAAATGCTGGTATTATAGTACAGTTATAAAATTTACTCTAACTGAAAGAAAGGGAGTCTCAAATTTTCACTTTCAGTTCACATTACATTTTATAAACTAAAAACGAAACATTACATGTGCACAGTTAGCAGCCTTAAAATTAGCAATTAGCTCGCAGGTTTTCGTTCCTTTTCGCTTGAAACACTAACAAAATTAAATATTTTAGCTTGCTTACAGCTTGAATTTAAAAAAATACGTAGTTTCATGTTTATTCTTATAATATTAATAATCTGTCAGAAAAGCTAAATAAAAAAACTATTTTTAAAAACCTATTTTCAGTTCAGTTGAAATACCTTATAGATGGACCAGGTTCTTGTGAAATGGTGAAATCTGTGTCCTCGTTTCTACGATTACATGAAATTTGAAATAAACTAAGCGGATGTTTCGATTTGAGATGCGATCTCATGCTGACGGTATTCCCCTTAAGGCGGCCGCCTATCTCACGCTTCAAATGCATTGCAGTGTGTCCATAAACAGGATTTTTCTACGAAGTATTCCACATGTGCCCATTGTACTAACATACGAAAAGACATTAAACACCAGACAAGGTCGGAACCTCATTATTAAGACACCATGCTTATTAAAAACACTGTTTCTAAGCCCTCCAACATGGGTAAAAACGCGCTTTTCAGACGTCCGTATTTCAAAATGTACTAACCGCGTGTATGTGAAGCTCATATTGCGACCTGCACTGAACTTAGTTGCTCGTAATGGCGTCGCGGCATTTGATGTGCGCTTCAAGGTCAACCTTACAGCTCTGTAGTTTTTCAGCTTCTAATACGTGGATGGTCGGTGCCCTTAATGCAGTTGACAACGTGTCTACACTATATACACTTGGCCTTTTGATCTTTTAAATATTATGATAAAGTTCTAATACGGACTCCCGCCGGTAGTGGTAGACTCGTGTATGGTCTCACAATCATTTACATGAACACAAACAACGTTCGTCTCATGACTTTCATCCGTCATGACAATATGAACGTCACGGAAAATAGTTGTAACATTCAATAAAAATTATGCTATAAGTTAGTGGTACAACGCTGAATTAAACCGAACGTAGCTCATTACACGCGACGCGATGCGAGGACAAAGATGAAACTGAAGCAAGGAAGAGACAGCGAACACGTGGACTGGACTGGACCCGCCTTACTTCGATTAGGAAAAATGTGTGGGATACCTTCTTGGCGTCAGTTCCCAGGCCCCAGTCCACGCGTGTTCTGAAAGCGAACAGAGGTAAATAAAGTAATATGAAGACGTAGTGAGCCCTATCCTGTTACACGCATATGCACAGAAAGCCAATACCCCACGACATATGTCGATTTCGACATATACGTCGGCCTCGACACGTGCGTCGACCTCGACACGTGCGTCGACCTCGATACATGCCGACCCTCGATACACATGTCGACCCTCGACACACATGTCGACCCTCGACACACATGTCGACCCTCGACACACATGTCGACCCTCGACACACATGTCGACCCTCGACACACATGTCGACCCTCGACACACATGTCGACCCTCGACACGTATCGACATCGACATATCGAAAATATTATCAGATAAATGTCGAAACATCGACATGTAACACATGTCGATGTCGACTTCGACATGTCGACATATCGCACACCCCTATTGGCCACATGCACAGATGAAAGAAAAATTCTGTAGAGTTTGGAATGTCGGAAACGAGGTTATAGAGAAAAACCATTAAACTGTCGCTCCCAAACTCTCATCAATAAAATTTTGGGTGACTACCTCATTAATACTACTTTATTACATCATCTTCAAAACAAATACACAAACTGGGGCTACGCTGTATCTGCGTCCGGACATCCCAAAAACAGAGGAATAAAAGATTGTCTAAGTGCGTCGCTGCTCGCGTCCTCTTGCCCTGACCTTCACGCGGCATGCTCCTATTGGCTACACAAAACACATATTTCCCTCTTTGCGATTGGGCACCCAGCAAATTCTAACTGCGCAATACTCTTACAATACAGGAAATAAACATGCCTGTTACTACCCGGCCAACAGACCATAACTGGATGAAGGTTAATCCCCGCTCTGGCTAACACCTGCCTACAAAATATATTAAAATCATCTGCTTTTTTCCCTGTTGAGTTCCGAGTCCCCAAAGCAATACTACATCAACCCACATACATAAATAACTTAAGATAATGAATTAAATTCATTTCTTGAGCTGAAATATTACTACATGTATTAATATAATTGTTAAAATTAGTATCCACGTGTACATGTGAAAATTATAATATAATGAGGAAATAGAAATACATTTATCTAGTATTACCACAAACATGGTACACCCACAGTGTTAATTGAAAATTTGATCTGAGTAGTTTCTAAACCTAATCAGAAGATACTCAAAACCCTATGTCTCTCACCTAATAACACATGTTACATCAAAATTAGTCCATAATCTGTAAACCATACAACACCTCTGTATTGGCATCTCCATATAACAAATTAGCTAAAAATTAAATTATTATTTAATATGCAAGTATTACCGTAATTTATATTATTATTTCCCTAAGTATTTACTTATCATTGGAAATTCATTCCCTTAAACAGAATATTTGAAAACTGTGAACATTTGTATTTGTAATAATTGTACGTGTAGTTGTGTGGTTTGACATATTTTTGATCATACTTGTATGTGACTGCACTGGTAGTTTCTCGCCAAACACCCATGACCGCAGTGCTAAACGAGTATTGTGTGTTCATGTCAGCAAAACACTTATTATTAGAGCAACGTCAAAATAAAAACAATATAACCGTAAACTTACAAAGACTGAAAAATAACAAAATTCACTTGATTACTCCATTGAACAACTTAAATCACTTACTTTACTTTAAGTAAACTTCATTAGGTAACATCTTTGAACGAATTGGTTAAAAACAATCTGGGTTAGGCCTCCTTCGTTACACATATAAACTCATACAAAATACGCCACCCTCAGGTGCGTTCTATGTGTGACCATTGGTCAATGGTGGGACACTCACTCTTCCTAGCTCATAGAACAAACAATTATTTACTTGCCAATGCATGGTGACGAAAAACAGATTCGACCCGAACCAACTGGTTTCAAAACTCACACTTCACTCATATTTACTCAGTTACATTCAGCAAACAATAACAAATTACCATTAACTCTCCAAGCAACAAATTATATTATATGTTCAAGCTGTATCTCTATCATCTGTAAGTTCAAGAAAACATTATTACTGAGGTGTGGTCCTGCCTGGCAACCATCACCCACGAGTGCAAAACAAACAACGTCTTTATTAAAATAAAACTTATCAAAACATCAGCAAGATTAAGAAAATGAAATTACCTGAAATATTAAAGTTACCAAGTGTATGTGTTGTTTAAAGGGAAATGTATCATGAAAGGCAGTCCTAACAGACATCACACAATTGTGACCTGTGTGCACTAACAATTCCCTTACAGCCAGTCATTGTCAGCTGTTACCCTTAATATATGACAGAAAAATAACTTGCTTAAAACCCACAAACGACACAGTAAATACCTTATCATTCATTAACATATAAAACTGAGCCCTCACAGAGCTTGAAAAATTTTTTTTAATGTTTTTATTTAATGCTGAGGATAAATATTGTGTAGCAACTAACACCTCATCTCCCTCCTTCAACACTACATTGTTACACTTACTGTTCCACCTTTTCCTCCTCTACTCTGCCTTAAATTCTAGCCTTCTCAATACTTTGTCCCTTCAGTTGCTTACATTTACCTCGTTAGTGGGTATTTCACTAATTTACAAAGTTCAGTTTCTGGCATCTGTACACCCATAACCTCAATAGAGGTAACCCCTATAGTCTCATGCCAGCAAATTCTCAACTTCCTTCACTACTGTGGCCCTCCTGCTACGTTTGCTGTGACAATATAGCCAAAACATTCTTCCCCAGCTTCCTCATCACACGCACTACTGGGTAAGCTAAGGGTGGTATACTGCATTGTATCTTAACTCAATGCTTAACATAGTAGTTCATGTTTTCCATTTGGCACTGTGGAATTGAGGCCCATTATCTGAAATAACCGTCTTTGATTGCCTTACAATACTTCCATAGTCATCCATAAATTTTTCTGTTACTACTTGTGCTGTAGCTTTCTTTACTGGATACAATTTAAAAATTTTTTAAAAATACGTATAACACTACAAAAATATACTTTACACCTCCTTGCCCTTTTGGCAGTGGACCAAACAAATCTACACAAACAATTTCCAAAGATTCTGCAGCCAGAACACGTCCCATGTGAACCAGATTTTTTCTGTTAAAAGACACTTTGAGCACATATTAAACAATTACAACTTTGGCCACATTGCAATATGTTTTTTAGTACACAAAATCTCTGAATGTATTTTAGTCTTAGTCACACTGAAATGTCCCCAATTAAATTTGCATTGCAGTATATAATTATTCTTTTAGTGAGTCAGGAATAAAAAAACACCAATGCTTACCATCCACATTTACATTTTGAAATAATGAGTCTTGGTTTTCAGTGAATTTTTCCTGAGTGATTTCTTTGCACTCAGAGGATTTTATTACCTTTTGTAACTTAGGATCTTTTAACATTTCATCTTCCATCTGTAGCCTGTCCTAGACATTTATTCATGGTATTAATTTGAAATTCTTTGGCCTGATGTGACCTAAACATCTAATTGTTTTGCTAGCTTAACACACATTTTAGTTTCCTGATAAAAATGTCCCATGTCCCAGCTCACAATTTGTCTTGTTAATCAGATTTTCTTCAGTGAAACCCTTGAAGTCGACAACCAGTTCAGGGCACAATTTTTTCCACACATAATTCAGCATTGCCTTATTTACTCCATCCCATAGTGTCGCAATATTCACGATAGCGTCAAGAATGTTGTAATCCTTCCAGAAGTCATGCAGGGTAATTCCGTAGTAGCTTTAAAATGCCTGGGAAAATGTATGTAGCAGATAATACGCCTTCAACGTTGCAATAGCACCTTGGTCCATGGACTGCAGCAGGGATGTGGTTCGCGGAGGCATGTAAACAATTTTTTCACACCAGGATGAAAGTCGTCCAATTCTTTTGGTTGACCAGATGTATCATTCAAAATGAGAATTACCTTAAAATGGAATCTCTTTCCTGGTGCAATATTCTTTCACCTCGGAAACAAAATTACTATTGAACCACTCTCCAAACAGTGCATGTGTAACCTAGGCCGTAGTGTTGGATTTCCAGTCTACTTGGGTCAGTTTTTTTGACTGCCTGGAGCATCTGGGAATGGTAAACTGCAAGTGGTTAGTGTTTAATTTCTCTTGGATAGTTACTACCGACCATATAGTTATATGATCTTTTGGGACCTTGAATGGAGGCATTGATTTTTCTTCATTTGAAATAAATGATCATTTTGACAGCCGCTTCCAAAAGAGGGTTGTTTCATCAACATTAAATATTTGCTCAGGCAAACACCCCCCTTCCTCAATGATTTCTGTGAGATGTTTAGCGAAATAATTTACTGCATCCATATCTGCACTTGCGGCCTCGCCCATGTTCTCGATGATGTGAAGATTTGTCCGCTTCTTAAATTGTTCAATCCACCCTGCACTAGCCTTAAGTATGCAGTCTGTGTTTGATTTTCCAGCTCTAATCACTAAATCTTCATGCAAGGATCATGCCTTCTCCTGGATAATCCAGTAACTATGAGATATCCATTTTCGTATCGTATCTTCTATCCAGCTAGAATACAGTTTTCATATTGGAAATCGCATCCAGCCTCTTCTTTGTAATAATGATGGTGTTCAGTATGACTGCACGTTTTGTACTTTCGACAATATAATTTCTGTCTTTAAAGATTGTTTTTATGTTTGAAATACAGCGTTTTTTTACACAAATAATTGATAAAAGTGTTTTGCTATCTGGATACCATTTTATAATTTTTAGTTTGTGTCTTCTACAGTTATTTCAGCCTTTTTTACAGCCTTCTCCAAACTTTTGTTCTTTCTTTATGATAAAATACTGTGAACCTGCCAACCCTCATGATTTAGGTGTGAGCCTCACAATTTAAAAGATTTAAAAGTTGGTCTCATGCCCTCACGACTCACTGTGTGTTCCTCACGCTCTTTGTATTTTAAAAATGGTTTGATTTAATTTGTACAAAATTTGTAGATATTTTTCAACAAGGAACGTAAGTTGAAAAAATTGTGGATTGTTTACGTTTCTTGTGTATTTTTACTTTGTGATTTAGCCACTAGAATCGTTCCATTTGTTTGCCATAGTTGTAAACTTTTCCACGTAATTTTATTTACAATCTTATTTTATAACTTTGCCACCAAATTTATTTCCTCTATTCACTGGTGAATTGCGAAATTATAATTTTAAACAAAAATGTGTTAAAAGAGCACATGGTAGTTGATGTTTCCTTGCGCGCTGGGTTTAGTAGATGTTTATACGCTCGTAAGATAGTGCTACGTTCGGCTGTAGGCGTGGGCTGATCGAACTTGTAACAAGAAGCAAACAGAGTAATGTTCCGGCCGCTGTTTATCGGCGAGCGGAGAAGAGAAAGCCGATACCCGGCAGATAAGAATGCCTCCAGGCATGTGGCATGTTTGTATGTGAGTCAGCTAGCTATAACGGTAGAATCATATTATGTACAAGGCCTGGCTTGCTTTTATACAACTGAACCACACTCCATGCCCGGCGTATAACGGTTGTATCAGGGACCGGTTTGTCTGAAGGTATGAAAAAAGGAGTTGGGGGGGGGGGGATTCAGAATGCAACTGCTGGAGGCGTATATAGCACATTCAATCAGTCTTTTAATTCTTTTATTTTTCCCACAATTTTCTATCATCTTAGGGGTTTGACATGAAGAAATAGTTCATGTTATGTACGTGATAAATACAGGATGGTCCTGAACTACAGGTACAAATGCAGGGAGGTGATTCCTTATGGAAAATAAAGTAGGACATATGCAGGACACTTTGTACCTAAGTGTAACATTGTGGGAGTAATGAGCCGCAGAATATTGAATTTGAAAACCGTATTTATTTTAAATATCGGAAACTGAATGATATAAAAGGACAATACTCTTAACATTGATTTGTGTTATAATAGTCTTCAAACCCACATCAAATGCTGGTTGATAACCTTTAGCCATTACTAAAAGAACAGGGGGGCCACCCTCTAAGTGGACTAAACGTTTGTGCCATCGGTATAGTGGAACATTTGACATTGTTTTATTGAGTAATGCGAGCTTTGTAATATAAATGTTCCTTCTATTGCAACTGTCTAGAGCTCATAGTTTTCGTGAAAAATCATGCGAAGCTTTGGCTGAAGCGGTAGAGTGCTAGGAGAGCATAGGCAATACTGTGTACATTGTGTTTGGAAGTGCTCAATTGATCTATCCAAAATGGGTTAGAAAACATTACATACGAAAAATATTGTACAGTAACTTCTAAGGGAAATATCCACCCTTACAAAGCGACATTTTACCAAACAAAAATTAAATCTAACTGATAATAAGTAAGGTATTGTGAATGATTACATTGATCATAAGTATTTGCACAGCCACTGTTGTGGTGTACAACTTCGAGAAAAACGAGGGGGTGGTACGGTCCTACCAATGTGTGTAACATGTAGGTATTTTGTATTGCTTTTAAAAGATGTAATACAAATGCATAATACAAGTCACCTTCACGCAACGAGTTTATATGAACTATTGAGAAGAAACACAGGTGAGGGTGCACTTTATTGCCTGCCAGGTATGCAACACGCATTGCAAAGGTGGTCGTACGACCATAATTTATTTGCTGTATGTGAATGCAGTGTTACACGATTGGACACAATCATGTTTCTACAGATTTTCTGATAGTTGTATTCCAGATGGGAAAAAACATTGATTAACTCTTAATGTTTGTACATGGGGGTTAATTTTATTGTTTTATTTTTATATTTTATTTTAGATTGCAACTGCACAACAGCATGCCTTGCGGAAATGCCACATTTTCGTACAGTAACTGTTCAAAGTGGCGACAACCTACTTCGCTACACAATTGACAGCGACAAACAATTGATTGCGTCACACGATGCAACATGTGTGGGGTGTTGTGAATAGTAATACATGCATCAGTAATTCGGGCATGAAGTTCAGCTACTGTGTTGATCGGGGTCTCGTATACTAATGTCTTCAGGTGATACCGCAGAACGAAATCAGGTGGCGTCAGGTCCGCGTCTGCCTCTCCATTGCTCACCAAATGTGGTGGTAAGGTGACAACGAACTTCCAAACTGAAGTGTGCAGGAGCTTCGTGATGTTGGTACCACATACGCTGGTGTGATTGTAAATCCACATCCTTCGACAGAAGTGGATGTATGTCTAAAAACTGTCGATAAAGGCGGCCAGCCAAACTCGCCGGCAAAAAATAAGTGCCAATCAGGTTGTCGCAGACAATGCCGGCCCAGACATTAACAGAAAATGTCACTTGATGGCGGTGTTCAACCATCACATGTGGGTTGAGGTCGTTCCATACGTGACTGTTTAGACTGTTTCGACTGTTGTGAATGCCATCACACATAAAATAAGCCTCGTCGGTCCACAAAATGTTGCGAGAAAATCCAAGTTCATTTGCGCATTGATGCAGAAACCAGCGAGTGAAATCGACTAGTGACTGAAAATCAGCTGGTTGTAATGCTTGCACCTTTCACGATGAAAAGGGTGTAGTAGTTGTTCATGCAGAGCCCTCAACTCACTTTGGTGGCTTACATGCATTGTGCGAGCAATTCCACGTGTGCTACTTGATGGTGAATCTGCGATGCGTTCCAATACTTTCTCCTCAAAGTTGACTGTTCTAACATTGCGTCTCACGCCGGTGTCATGTCTGTTCGCTGTAAGTGTTCCAGTCTTGCGTAACTGTCGGTCCACAGACAAGAACATTCGATGCCCTGGACAATGTCTGTTTGGAAATGTCTGTGCATTCAGACGCTTAGCTTCCCTCGCGTTACCTCCAGCAACACCATACATGAGATGCATATCTGAGATTTCTGCATATGTGTAACGTCTCTCCATGTTGTGCACCAACTGTGCAATGCCACCCTGGCACATCACGGTAGCTGTGCTAAGCGAACGATGCGCGCGCAACTGTGTCATATGACCAGCCTTGCAATGCAGGTTGCATACCTGGCAGGCAATAAAGTGCACCCTCACATATGTTTCTTCTCAATAGTTCATATAAACTCGTTGCGTGAAGGTGACTTGTATTACGCATTTGTATTACATCTTTAAAAAGCAATACAAAATACCTACATGTTACACACACATTGGTAGGACCGTACCACCCCCTCGTTTTCTCGAAGTTCTACACCACAATAGTGGCTGTGCAATATAATCATTCACAATACTTTTCTTATTGTCACTTAGATTTAATTTTTGTTCGTCAAAATGTCGCTTTGTAAGGGTGGATATCTCCCTTACAAGTTACTGTACAATAATTTTCGTATGTAATGTTTTCTAATCCATTTTGGATATAGCAATTGAGCACTTCCAAACACAATGTACGCAGTATTGCCTATGCTCTCCTGGTACTCTTATCACTTCAGCCAAAGCTTTGCATGCACAAAAACTGTGAGTCCTAGACAGTTGATATAAGAGGTCCATTTTTATTTCAAAGCTCGCATCACTCAATAAAACATTGTGAAATGTTCCATTATACCAATGGCACAAACATTTAGTCCACTTAGAGGGTGGCCACCCCTGTTCTTTTAGTAATGGCTGAAGGTATCAACCAGCATTTGATGTGGGTTTGAAGACTATTATAACACAAATCAATGTTAAGAGTATTGTCCTTTTACATCATTCTGTTTCCGATGTTAAAATAAATACGGTTTTAAAATTTGATATTCTGCGGCTCATTACTTCCACAATATTACACTTAGGTACAAATTGTCCTGCTTATGTCCTACTTTATTTTCCAGAAGGAATCACCTCTGTGCGTTTGTACCTGTAGTTCTGGACCATCGTGTGTGTGTGTGTGTGTTAGTGTGTGTGTGTGTGTGTGTGTGTGTGTGTGTGTGTGTATATATATATATATTTCAGTACCATCTGTGTGTGTGTATATACAGTAAACCCTCGTTTTATCGGACCTCCCTTCAGCGGACATTGTATTAACGGACAAAAAATGGCAATACAAAATTATTCCACCGTCAGGTCTACTTGTCACATGCAGCACAAGACCTACCTGGTTATTGTGATTTAGTGAGTGGCATCATGCACGCGCATGGTTAGCTGTGTAAGATGGTAGACAGAGCTATTTTTAATTGCGCATTGGGGTATGTGCCGTGTCCGGGCAAGAATGATTGTCTACCTGAATTTTTTATGTAACTGTAAGATCAACAGTGCAAGACCTACCTGGTTATTGTGCTTTGGTGAGCGACATCTGGCGCGCGCACAGATAGCAGCGTAAGACGGTAAGCAGAGCTAGTCGCTCATCGGTGTTTTGACATGTCCGGGCAAGAATGACTGTCGTGTCTACTTTTAATTGTTCACGCAGTTGATGTACGTGCACGATAAAGATTATGCGTTTTTAAAAATGAAATGGCGTCTGCAACAGGACAGAAAAGAAATAGAGTAACTATTGAAATCAAGCAAAAAATTTTAACTAATAGAAAAGTTGAGAGGCCCGTGTTTCGGTAGCAAGTTGTGTGATGATTATAGTGTCAAGAAACAATCCGAGTCCTGCATTTGTAAAGCAGAAAGCTAGTTAAAGAGTTATGTGTTGATATGTGATGTAAAGAAAAAAAAAAAGAAAAAAAAAAGGAAACACGTGAAACTTGCTACAGCATCTTCACACGATGAGGCAATGTATGTTCAACAACGCTCGTGTGGTGTAAATGTATGATGTGTAGAGAGATAAAATCTGCAGCGGACAAACTAGCGCAACACATACCTTTCTCACGCTCAGCCCTTCAGAAATTATCAAGGATGGCGGCTAGATTATTATCTCACAGACACTGTGTACGATAATGCGTCGCGATGCAAACAGTTGTAGTTTGGATGGAAATGTTTTATTTGTTATGTATTTAGTTAATAAACACTTTGCTTTGAAATACAAAGCAGTAGCTCAAGTTCACGTGTCACACGTTACCACACAACGTAACATGAAACCAAGCTGATAGCAAGCCGCCTCCTGTCCCTCTCTTTCTACTTTTCCCCCACCCATCACCCTTGGTTTTCTCAATGAGCGAACAAAGGCACGTGCTTATCTTTCTACTCCCGCCAGTCAGCACAAACCTTCCCCCTTGCCCTCTTCATACGATTTGACCATAACAAATACTTTGTGTTACTACGCGTATCACACTGCTATAAATGTATCAGCTTGTCTATTTTTGTGTGCAGATTTTGGTACTTCGCGATTTACCGAACATTTGATTTACTGGACCACACCTCCCCCCAAACAGTCCGGTAAAACGAGGGTTTACTGTGTGTATATGTATATGTATATATATATATATATATATATATATATATATATATATATTAGAACACAAATATTGCATGTTATCGGGTTAATAAATTATTGAGGCTAACATGAAATCCCATTTTGACCCTTTCCTTCCTATTAGTCGTCAAATTTCCTTTTCTGGCGAACATATACAAGAAACAAAACGAAAATAAGCTGTAATAAAAAATTATGTTAGTATTAACATTTATATATCAGCACCTAAATAAAAAAAATACAGTAACTATCACGTCATGCGTCTTTAGTAAAATAATGTCACTATTTATTTTTCTAATTAATCTTCTTATATATAAGAATCGTGTGTATGTTACCAACGGACTTCAAAACGGCTGGAGCGATTTTGATGAAATTTTCAGGCAATATTCATATTAGCCCAGCGGGTGATCCTGTGAAGTTTGGTAGTGCTCAGTTTTACATAATTTGTTTCTAATTTGTGTCATATTTGTGCTGTGAATTAATAATAATATTAATAAAATAATTATGTAGGACAGAGACTTGGAAGTGTGCGGCATGTCAATGCATAGGCTTCGATACTTTGCTATAGATAATTAGTGCTACACGGGTTGCTAGTTTTTTTGTAAATGAAGGAAGTCTGTAATTATAATAAGGCACAACATTATGTTTATAAACTGAACTTAATGTAGGCCCTGATCATGTTTCATCCAAAATTATTTTAAAATCGTAGCCTGTTTGTGTAACCTTTCAATTTAGCTAACTATTTCACATATACATTAGTAACAAGTAATTTTTTTTCATCTTTGGAAATTGTGGGTTTAACACAAGCTGACATCAAATTCACTTACATATAACCTTTTCGTATAATCTCATAATATATATTTTGATTACAAGCACAGTGAGATAATCACGTTCACCAACAAGATACATGTCATTTCTACTAGGTACAATGAATAAAACTTACAGTAAACTCTATTAGGTTGGAAGAAAAGGAAAAAAAATTATTTGTGTTTATTTTCCTTTAATAAATAGCACCAGTTATTGCTTAACACATAAAAAAGTTTTGTTATAAATTTAAAGAATACGTAAGTATACAAAAAGTAGTTTCATTACATCGTTATGCGGCTGTATTCCGCACACACTCATTACGTTGGCTTTACTAGATGCGCTTCCTCAAGATTTCTGCATGCGACAGTCTAAATTTAGAGACATTGGATTGCAAAGTGGTGTAGCTAAATTTCACTCCCGTACTCGGGGCAGACTTGCTACTGTCGCCTCTAAAGGGGACTTTCACCATAGTAACTCGCACGAATAAAATTTTACTGCGTACAGTATAGGTGCTATTCCTCTGATGTGTTTAAATATTCCTCATTCTTTTAATCGTCTAGAAGGATTAAGTAATTAAGCTGTCGTGAGTGAGTGAATGAGATATTTTTGTCAGTGTTCAAGATTTAGGTCTTTAACGCTGGTGGGGGGGGTGACATGATGTGAGTATGGAGCAGCACCAGAATGAAATAGTGGGGGAAATGGGAGATCCCCGAGAAAACCTGCCGACCAGCAGCTTCGTCCGGCACGATTTCCACGTGCGAAAATCCGGGGACTGACCGACCAAACCCATATCGTCTTGGTGGGAGGCGAGAGGTCTGACCTCTCGACCACCGCGGCCCCTTTACTAAGCCGCCATCAGCGGTCAACAACCCTGACTTTTTAATGCTTAAAAATCCTAAATCCTGTTGATGTATCAAAGAATAACTTTTACATGTGGCACTTGGTCCCTCCACCCAGCATCCCTGCTGACCGACTTCTCTTTTCTGCATTCTCGCTCACAAACCAGAACCCCGCCACTGCTTTTCCAGTCCTTGGTTGTTTGGCCAGTGAGAGAGAGGCATCTCTATAACAGCCCTGCCTTTTGAAGACAGAAGTCGTCCAACATTGCCGGTTTTATTTCTATGTAAATAATTACAATTGTTAATTTAGAACTGACAATCATTTTCTATTATTTCACTGGGCGTACTGCCAGAATTAATTATTAAAAAAAGAATTACCATTTTTCTTTTATTGTGTGCGGCTAACTCCTATAGGCTGGCTCTTCCCCCTCCCCGCGCTAGTCATGTGATTCCAATTCAATATAATTTAATATAAACCAAACTTTTAAATTATAAATATTGTCTACTTAGGCCTACTTTCTATTCTTCCACCCTGTGAGAGTACTTTTCCACTGTTTCTTTTCCGCCATGTAGAAATAAGAAATAATTGCAGTTCTTCTTAAAGCGCGTATTGTTGCCACCCATTGTAGCGTTTTCTTCTGATTTCGGAACAGTGATCTTTAAAGTAAACAATGACGAACTTCAACTAGGGCTCTGTAAAGATTAGGTATATGCTCGTCCACCATTTTTGGTCGGTTTGGAGCTAACCCAAGCGAATACACTCTATGAGCGTGCAGGAAACGCTCAAACTAAACTTGTCTACCGAAAACCTAAGACTTACATGTTTTTTACAATGTATTTATGGACTATCCTGCCAATGATGTTACCTGTTAATTTTCTTTTCGTAAATAATTTTACTGTTAAAAAATTATTCAAACTATCTACTCTGCATCGTCCGTAGGAAAATGCAGGGCAAAATGTAGTAAGAGACAAACTTTTTTGTTATTGGAGATGTATGGGGGTATTAGCAGATAAAAGAAAGAAGTACTAAACTCTAACTTTAATTTTTTTGTCTCATTTGAAGATTTACATGACACAGTTAATTTTTGCGTAATGTAGAACAGAATATTTTCGCCGCCGCGGGCTCTTTATAATCAGCATGGACTACAGGCCAGATTGTCCTAACTCACTCTTAGTCACCTATGGCTTATAGTTGCCAGTGAGACGAGCAGAAGGTATACTTAACCAAAAAGTCGGTCAAGTTACAAATGTTCCTGTCTCAGGCGTGTATGGAATAGTATCTTGAGTGATTTAGTGGCCTTGCCTTGCTTGCTTATGTTTAAAACTTGCAATGGCCTGATGCCCAGCACCAAATTGTACACATAGCATTGCTGCGGGGCTTTCAATGATTAAATTCATGCCTAATAATATACAAAAAGCCATTTGGTTGCAAATTTACATACGTGTTATTGAATGTGTTTCGAAACTCGGTACAGTCCAGAATTTTTTTAAATTTTTTTTCCCAGTACGACAATGCAATGCATAGGTTGACATTAATTTGAAAAAATTAACGTTCAATATTACAAGTCGTGTATGGTCTATTTACATACAATGGTGGTGTATCAGGGGCACAAAAACTCAAATTCTCAGGCATGGACAAACGTAATTATGGCTGTTTTAGTTTTTATTTTAAAGGGGTGCAGTGGTCACCATCTTGGATATTTAAGTTTTGCTTTCATATAATATTTTTTAATTGGATATATTGTAGTAAAGTAAAGCACATTTAAAATTATTGCATTGTGGCAGGTAGGTTGTGCTAAAATGTCCCCTGTTTAAAACATTCATAAAAACATGACTGAACAAACCTAACCACAACTTTATGAATCTGATTTTACAATGCAAAGTATTTTACAAAAAGGACAGAGAATTCTTACTGCATAATGAAGTAAATTTGTCAATAGAAAATTGTACATTCAGTACAAGTAACTGTTCAAAATTGCTGAAATTTAAAACAAAAAAATATTTTATTTTATAGAACTGCATCAAAAAATACATGGCACTTCATCTTCAAAATAAAGAGAGATGTAAATTTTGTCTCTTTCAAAATGTGGAATATTCCTGTAAGTTTTGCAGGTAACAAGAAAACGAGCTTACTTTTTTAACATGAAATTCATGTACCTTTAAATTAATTGTACTATCAGTACGTAACATTATCATTTAGAAAACTTATAAAATTAAATCAAAGATAGATTTGGAAGAAAAAATACTGTAAGCTTGTGTTTTTTTTACATTCAGTATTTTGAAACAATATTTTGAACACGATAATATTCTACACTGCACGATTAAGTTATTTGTTTAGTTTGGGTGTGTATGTAAATATATATCACCAAGAATCAGTGTAAATTTTCTGCTAGTACTCAATATGATGCAAAGAGAAATTTGGTGAAACATCGCCAATGAATTTAGATTTCAATGTGGTGTGTAATACATAAAATAAAATGCTTTTTGTAGGGGCAGAAGTTAACCGTTAATCTAGTTCTGCATATTATGTACCTATGAGAAGTTTTGGGGAAACATGTTAACGTCTTAATTTTCAAAAGTAATAACATTTCCAATATGCAGATTGTAAGTAGTTTTTGTATTATGGGTTTCAGTAAAAAACTAATACGTTTAAGGAACTTGTTTCTGTTTTAAAAGAAAATTAATATTTACAGTATAAAGCTATCGTATATGAAAGTAAGCATGCAAAGAACAATTTTCAACTGTACGAGCATGTATAGGTATCAAGAAATTCTAATAAATACTAAGCCATTTTGTGTGTGTAATTGGCCTATAATTTGTAAAGAAACTTGTATGAATTTTGTGACGTAGCTCATTGGATTTCATACTGTCAAATAAAATGTATTGTTATCACTAATATTGCACACATTAAACATAAAATCACAGAAAATAAAAATATAACATATTTGTTGAGTAACATAAGACATGTCGTAGCCTTGGTAGCCCTAACATAGTGACACTTTGTACTGTTGTAAATGGCCATTTATCATGTTCTGTCTCCCTGTTTTCTTAATTTATGTTTGCAACTGTGCAAAACACTGATTCCTTGTCCGTCAAAAAATTTAATATGTCATCTTAATGTAATAAAACGTTTGTAGTGTCATTTTAAACAAAATGTATTTATGGACTCTAATTTCACTAGATGAATTTATATTATACTTGTTACAAGTGTGTAAATAATCGAGTAAAAACAAAAGTAAAAGTCTGGTTCCAACCTCAGCTTACTATATTTTCAGTACAGAAAAGAAACACGTCATGAATTTTACTCTAGTGGTAAATCAATACACTGAAATATGTGTGAAAATAAATTCTTGTTTGATTCAGTAATTAACAACATATATTTACAGTTTGTATACTTTTGCTGACAGATTGATTGCTTCAAGTGTGTTATACATAGACTCATGAACTGTACAGCAGGTGTTCTATTTTCTCTGCAACTTAAACAATAACAGCACCTAATTGAAATTAACAACGAAAATGCATTTATTTCATATTATAAAATTTTTATCATAAAATCAAAAGTTATTAAATATTTTAAGATTACACAAAATCCAAAAAAATTTGTAACAAATGTATAATACGTATTACCATTATTAATTTTGTGTGGATGAAGCGAGGGTGACGGCTATAGTCGGGTCATTGATCTAGACCACGTGTCTGTGAAAAATTCTTCGTCTTCTACCTGCTGCCAAAATAACTGCGTGTCGCAGAACTCTTCGAGTGGGGCATAAAAATTAAATTTAAAGTCTTCCCTTTCTTTTGGTAGCTGGTGTGCCTCATCTATCTCTGATAACAAACAGTTTGTCTCTTACTTTATTTTACCCTGCATTTTCTAATGGACAGAGTACAGGACATAGCTTAAATATTTTTTACACATTTAAATTATTTACACGATGAAAATTAGCAGGTACCATCCTTTGCAGTCTATAATTACACTGTAAAATTTTGACGTCTTTTGACATGGTGGTTTTCGATTTATGACTAGTGTAGTTTCAAACGTTTCCTGCACGCTTGAAGCATGTATTTGCTGGCTGGCTGTGCGAACCGACCAAAAATGACATACGAGCATACCCAGTCTATATCAGTGCTTTGGCTCCAACACGCGCGGCACCGGCTATGTGATACTGTAATGAATACCTGCATGCAGAGTGCGCGCTATCTGTAGGCAGAAGCCTGAACTACATTGTCTCTAACCGGCCTGAAATCCTTCTTGGACGGCCTGTTACGAGACTTGCGGCGGAAGAGTTTTTGCATCTGTGGTTGCCTCTGCATGCATCCCCCAGTTTGTAAACTCATTTACACAAATGTGTTGTAGATTTACATTTTTTTGTTTTTCGTTTTCGGTGAAAATTTGTTATTATTTGCCTACTAAACTTAGTAATTTTCAAGGTTACTTAATTAAGAAAATATAACTTATATCAAAATTTCTATCAATGGGAATCTAAAATCCAACCTTGCCCAATATATTAATATTACCCGAATTTCAATATGTGTAACGGTTTGCACAGGATATCTTGCGCCGTAACGTTGATTTTGTGTCTCGGAACCACATGTCCCATACGCTGAAATTCAGTCATGTGTCGAAATAAGCTGCAAATAGGCTTCAACCATCCACAAATGCGCACTTGTGTGCTTTCAGCGCAGTTAGATCATATACAATACAGGAAGCCGGATATCTGCAGCCAGTTGGCAGCGAGCCTTCATGCATCGAGGGCATACTTATTTTCGCTGCGAGCTATGACATCTAGCGGCCATAACTTGAAACACCTTAAATCTAGCTTTTTCCTTTGGTCCTCTCTGCTTCGTCCGTCTCATCGTTCTGACTCTCCTTACTCGAACTAAACAAATGGTGGGGGAAGGAGGCGAAGAGTGTGGGTAGTGAGATTACTTATTTCTACAAGTCTCGCACGCATGTAATCACGAGTGACGCAGTGTGGCTATGAACATATCAACACACACAACCTAAACCTCTGGACCTTGACACACAAAATTTTCAGGGTGGCTTCATGCCGTAAACTCCCAATAAGAAGGAAATATTCTAAATTGGGAAATTAAAGTGGTGGCAAGAAGTCAATTAGTTTGGCGAGATTACATTATTTTTGCTTCAATATATTGCGTATTCATATAGATACTACAATATTTTTAAATTTTTAAAAATTTTCTGAATGAAGGGTGAAAAACTTAAGATGTATTTTAAACAAATACTTTTAAACTTGCTAAGGCTGTTAAGAAATGTAATGTGTTTCCAAATAATTCTCAGTAATTTAATAAACCCATGGAGATAACGAGATGATTTTTGAATAGGAATGAAGCTAACATAACAAGTTATTTCAGTTTTTTCCCCCTGAAATCTGACATCAGGTGTGTAAATGGAAGTAAAATGTTCCAGAACTCACACAAAATGAGCGTGGCTATGGATAAATAATTCAAAAGATGTTTCTTTTTGCCATTGGATTCATGAAAACACCTTTTTGGTTTTGTACCCCATACACGTACTAGAATTCTGATGACATGTCTTGGTGTTATCGGGTATTACGTAAGTCTGCGGTGAAGGAGATTTATAGCGTCACTTGTAATAGATTGCGACAGGAAATTTCTCTGATAATTTGCATGCACATGTTAATAGCAGAAAATGTTTATATTTGAAGTGTATGACAAAGTTGTGAAATGTAAACAGCATAGAGGACGCAGCCGCCACGGGACAAGCTGAGAGCCGGTGAGGGGCGACATGAGCTGGATACAGGGCAGTGCCTCTAATGAGGACGAGAGAAACTGGAGATATCTCAGAAAACCAGTCGACCTAGGTCATCATCCAGGCACGATTGCCACATGTAACACTACAGCCCAACCAGCCGAGAATCGAACCGGAATTACTGTAATGTTGTTAAATTTTAACAGAATACCTGCCAAAGCCATTGTCCCAAATATTTCCTTTTTTTGTAAAAAAAAATTTAGCCGAATGCTAAACAATTGTAACTGCCATAATATGATACACAACTATTAGGGAATGAACCTTGTTTAATTTAACATTTTAAGAATATGTACTACAATTTTGTTAAATTTTTAACAATAGTAATGGATGAAGCCACAGCCAGGAAGGTAATTATATACAACTAGTTTTCAGACAGTTAAACTTTTTCATACTTTAGGATTTCATAAAGTACCAATGCTATAGTAATTATGTACTTCATTTACATATTCAGTAAGAATGGTAAAACACTCCTTTTTGGTAGCTTAATATACAAATTCCATATCCGAAATGCTAGCATACATTTATACATTTTCGTACTGAAATATTCACCGTTGCAGTATGTCATGCATGTATTTTAACATCTTTGAGAAAGTACCTCAACTGCGAAATGATTTCAGTTTATGACAAAAGGAAGCATCATTAAAATATGTAATAGTACATTTGAGATTTGTTTTGTAAAACTCCACATTCCAGTTGGAACAGCTCTACTGCATCACTTTGTCACTTTTTAATAATGAGCTGGCACAAATTTTTTTTTTCCTATTGAACCTTGTGTTTTGTGTGGCAAAACATAAACTACAACACAAAATAAAATGAGTTTCGTCATATTTTTTTTATTGATAACAAATATATTGTAATTCACCCAGTTGGCTATTTTTAATGAACATGGGCTCAACATTACATAATCCAAAACATAAAAAAAATCAATACTAAAAATTTTTTTACTTCAGTTACAGTACATGTTTTACTATTTATACATCTAGGTTAAGTAGATTTTACTGGATCATTTACGACGGAATAAATATATTTACTACGCAGGTTTAGTGACTAAAAAGAAACTAAAACGTCAATGGTAAAAAGGAATTTTTGCGTTTGTCGCATGCGCCCGTATTCAGGCGTGTCTCCCATTGTGAAACATTTAAAAACTCAACATTTAACCAAGACCAAAATTTAACATTATTGAAATATACTCTAAACCTGTTCGTTTCCTTTGGGCGGGATAGTGTAAAAATTTAATATTCTTAATAAAAACTTTTCTCTTAAAGCCTAGATGTTTCTGGAAAGTAAAGCCTGAAACACAACCCTAAAAATGAAAATCACTAGTAATTAACATCCATAAGTATTGCCGTTTTATAAGTAGGGTTAACGTTGTTACGAATATAAAACAAGCAAAGTACATAGAAAAATATCAGCGCTAAACATTTTCACTGAAACATCACTGGATGTTGCTAGCAACTTGACTGTAACTAAATGTAATTTCTCGGTCTTTGTAATATTCATACAGTCATATTGTCTCATAAAAATTCATACATCTTTTAAACGTTAAAAAATACATTTTAAAACCATGGATAAAAATGATTAACAATCAACATAAGCGTATATGTCAAATATTATTTTATTTAAATGATTTTACAATAAGTTTGACACTACAAAGACAAAAGATAATCTAATATATTCTCACTAACCTAAAGGTACTGTTTTATATTTTAATCACAACACAGTTTGAATTTGGAGAAAGACAAATAAGTTTTACTTCAGCATATTCCGATGCACAATTTAGGATTTTTAGGTCTCAAAGGCATATTTCCCGCATAGTACAGTCTTTGAAATCAATATGTTTTCCTTTCTTGAACGTACAAGTCGGACATTTCAGCAAAAATTAAGCAAAGGCAAGTGTACGGAATGCTATTTACTATCGTTATTCTTGTCTTCTTTACTTTTCTGTTCAGCCTGTGCATTTTTTATGAATGTCTGGTCTTTATAACGCAGACCTCGAGCATGCGAGGAATCTGCAATTTCTGGCAAAAAACATTCATAAAAAAACCTATGTAAATTGGGTACCATATTTTCTTCCCAAAAGTTTTCGTCTCATTCCACTATTTTAAGTTTAGTGCCCAAGTGACAGTGAATAACAAGTATGCAGGTATTTCGTTGTGCAATGTTTAACTGTCCATGTTTTTGATAGCAAAAAGGATGTGATTGATGTGTTTGTCTTTTTTTTTTTTTGTGGTTGCTACAAAAATTATTTTGCAAGGTGAATACCAAAAAAATATTTTGTGCCCACTAACAAATTTTTATTTCCGTGGGGATTAAGAAAAATACATTTTCCCGTTCATCAAAGAATGCAGTTCTATATGACGTTTGCATGCAGTGTTGCCTGGAATTCCACAAAATGTATGAAATTTGAATATGGTTTGTAAATTTTACATGGAATGAATGGCTGTGTGGGATATGTTGGGGGATGTGCTGTTGAAAAATATATTTCTTATTTATAATATATGAATGTAATGTTAAATATTAAATAATTCGAGAACTATAATTGTATGTGAAATTGGAAGCTTAAAATAAAAATCTCAGGAACAATATTTTCTAAAAATGTATTCTGTTGAACTCATCATACATAGGTGAGCATGGCATATATGGAGAAGAAGGCCTGTGTGCTGGAGGAAGGAGGGGAGGAGGGCGCTAAAACAGTGACAGCAAAATTTTGGGATCGTTGATTGTGTGTGAAACAGTTAAAACGGTTATATAGTTCGAAGGCCATCAGTTTAGTTTTACGCTTTTTATGTTCGCGGCTGAGAGAGATGGCCATCAGGTGTTCAGAAAAGAGGTTTGGTTTGTTACGGAAGAGCTTGATAAAGGTAAAGCTGTTTGTTTTGTTTTTAATGGGGAAAGGTACCCGAGGACAGGGTACTGTAATCCGAGTGCAAACATCTGATTGGTCATCCTTGGGCACCTGCATACCCTGAAGGATGAAATGAAATCCTGCAATAGAGAAGTGATAGTGAGAAATGCAGGGGAAACAGGAGATCCTCGAGAATACCTGCCGGCCAAAGGAAACTCCCGTCAGGTTTTTCCCCGTGTGAAAAATTTGTGACCGATCCCACCGAGGATCGAACCCGAATTGCCATGGAAGGAGTCAAGTGATTTGACCACTCGGACACCGCGGACCCAAAAAAGAAGTGGGTAAAGTGAAGGAGGGGGCGATAAGGCAAGTTGTTGCAGTTATTTCTCTGTCAAATTGTATGGAATTTAGTTGTGTCTGTGGAATTTGGAATGGGCTGGATTGGCAACACTGGGCACGGAGATAGCTAAAGTGATGAAAATTTTTAAACGTGGGAACTAATTGGTTCATATAGCTTATTATTTAATATTTCAGCATTTTTCGCTTATGTTTTGTAAACAGCCAATTATACTTCAAAGACATTATCCTCAAAATGTGTATAGGCACTTAATTAATTTAGGCTGTGTGTGATGGTTTTTCATTGTGTAGAAATCAGTTACAAACATATACATTGTTTCATTCATAAAGAAATTTTTAAATATTTGCAGAGCCACAAAAATAGTTGAAACTATAATCATGTAATTTATAGTAGTCTTATTTTACTTTTTATTGTTCAGTTCCCCAGATTTCCAACTTTATGCAGAGTAGTTAATTTGAAAATATAATTTATGAACTTTTAAGGACAAAACACACCAGTGATCTTGACTGCTACCTGGACGATTGGCTTCTATATTTTGTCACGTATAGGTAAAACATGATATTTTTGTATCAAATACTTGCTCTACTATCTGATCACATGTTTTAAAACTAAATAGGAGTAACACAGATCCTAAAAACAAAAACCACATTAGAATATTGGTGCATGATATGACATTGTATAATATATCTTCGTAACAATCTGATTAAATGTTAGTGGACAAACCTGAGGAGCTACGTAGAGGAGAGATACACGTCGTCATTCTATTTATTTATAAAATAACTTGTTACATTATGCGTGAGACATACTTATCATTATTAATGTTGACATTAATTTTCTTATTAGAATGACATTTATTACTGATTTAGTTTTCATTGTTCAGTTTTAAACCAACACATTGCTTCAACGATGCAAATAAATGTATGAAATGTATTATATTTGAATTTTTAAACAGCAGTAAACGTCACGTACACGTACACAATGCTGCAATGTACAAATGCATTTATCTTCTTTATGTGCGGGCAGCGAAGTGACGTCTCTATCAGTCCACCGCCTCGGCCTTGCCTCCGTCCTGCCACTCAGTCAAGACAAGCACGTTCACTCATATATTTTTCTGTGCGGACAACAATGGCCATATTTACATAGAGGTAATCTCATGACAACGCATGCTTCTAGCTTGGTCAATAGACGTAAAATGGTTTATATGTACATAATTTTTGTGAGTAATTTATGCAGGGTCGGATCTCAACTTTTCTTTTGGAGGAGGTCACCGTTCCTAAAAATTAAAGTTGGTGGATTTGGGAGTCCTCCCCCGGGGAAAAACTGGGTTTGCAAAGAACCACATGTTTTTATTTAAGCATTTTACTTATTTAAAAATATTAAATATACACTTACTGCTGCAATAGCATGATTTCAATTCATATGTTTTATTATTGTCTTCTGTGTATAATTCAAATTTTTACCTTGGGTTTGGGGGAAGGGGTCATAACTCGTGTTGGACTCCCCCCCCCCTCCCACCTTTTCTGGATACGTCCCTGATCAAATGACTAAAGTCATTGTTTTTCATGTGTTAAGGTTGACCCGAGGGGGAGGGGGGTCTGAATAATGATAATAATTCTGTCCGTATTTTTACCGAGTTAATATTAAAATAGTCGTAATATTGTAATTGTACTTGTAATCCACTGTCTATTAGATTTTAAAAAATGTTTGGTCTATGAGTTAATTAAAATACCTGTTAACTGGCTGCTGTGGTACAGCATGGCGGACAGATAACGGACGTGCGGCAGCTGCAGGACTGCTAGTAATGACGTCACCCACCCTTGGCCGGCTTCGTGACCGAGGAACCCCCTCTCCCTTTCCTAACCTTGACGTCAACTTCAAGGTAGCCAGTGTATGTGCAGAGTGGAATGCCTTCTCCCTTTTGTTCACATCATTCGTTCTCTTGTCTGTCATGATCTGTAGTTTCAACTTGGTGCGAGTTCACGAGGCTGCCAGTAGGTAGCAGATCTGTACAGCGTGTATCGGGTTATATACTGATGCGCGACACACCACACAATAACTTCCATTCTAGGACTCTCGTTTTCAGTTTAATTGAAGTGAAGCAGAGCTTAACATAAACTTATAAGTCCAGACAAGAAAATGCTGAGCTGTTATTCCTGAAATAAAACCTCGTTATAGCAAAAATCAGTAGATGAAATACCTTCTATAAAAGACAACTTTACACTAGAATGTTAAAGTGAAATTTTAGTGAATATATTTATCTATTACTTTCTAAAATGGTTTTAGGCCGAAGTATCACACCTAACAAGATATCCTACAGTGTCATCCCGCCCAATTTTTTGTAGTTTCAAAACACTTGCATATTGTGTAGTTATATTGCAATTATGTAACTTTAGTAGCTAATTTTATGTTGAACGAATCCATCTTATACTAAAAATTTTTTTTTAGGATGCATACTACTAACCAAAGCTAAAAAATAGGATGAATAACTGGGCAATGGGAGGTGGGGTACTAGTATATATATCTCCAAAATTAAGTTAAGCTGTGACTTTTAAATGTAAACATTTATGTATTTTTATCATCAGTATATTAAGTATTTGTCTGTGAAAACTAATTTAATTGGATAAATTTGCACTTATAAATCCCCAGACCCGGCTATTTATTAGCCGGTATTAATGCATCTCCCTACAAAATCTCGTGATTTTTTAACATTACTGGTTAGCGGGTATAATGTTGCCTGCTACTTAAAAATATATCGGTAAAAAACAGAAAGAAAAAAATTTCACCAACTTTGGTATACTTTTACAAATAAAATTACAGGGTTACCACTTTAAAGTACCACAGAAAAAAGACCAGCATAACTAGCATGTATTCCAATATGGGTGTAAAGTATCTCAAAACAGATAATCGAGTCATGTAGATCTGAAAATAGGAAATACAGTGAACACTAGATAACTCGGACCTCGATGTCCCGGACTTCGGATAACTCGGACAGAATTTCAAAAAACAAAATTAATTGTAATTAAATAATTTTTGGTCAAAATTATTAGAAAATGGTGTCTGCCTAATTTAAATCCATTACGTTTTATTTAAAAACAGTGTTAAGCTTTAAAAGCAGTTGCTCATCACTACATAGCCTTTAATAATCCCACCGTAAAATATGTGGCAAGTCCGTGTGGTTAAATGTTGCTGGCGAGGGATGCGACCGGAGATGCAACTCAGCAGGCCGACCTCCCTTCTTTATCTTTCCTCCCTCTTCACCGCGCGAGCCAGACACGCATGTGCGTCATACATAAACATTTCAGTATGATGCTGGTGAATTGGACGGTAGCTACAGGTCACAATGGCATCTAAAGGGAAATTAATTTTGTTGTGGTATGTGCGATAAATTCAAGATTGCAAAACAATTTGTTCCAGACATTAATAAAAAAAAATAAAAGCAGTTGGTTTGCATTGCAATGTAGGCAAGGTGGTGAGAGGGTTTTACGGCCCTTTAACGACGTCTTACAAGCCGATGAGCGTGAAGTGAGGTGAAAGAACACAACATCCATGCCCGAGCAAGGATTCAAACCCAGGGCCTCTCGCAATGTAAACTGGCGCCTAATCCACTACGCTAGAGGCTGGTGCGGTATCGAAAAAAAACAGGGCTTAGTAAATTATAAAATAATGGGAGGGGGAGCAGAAAAGGGCATTTGCCCGGGCCGCACATTCTCGAGGACCTCGTTTTTGAAAAATGTAATTGATTAAAATGAATGGGCTTTTATTGAGTTCCCATTAATGTTGATGGTATCTGTGAAATTTAAGTGCAAAGTGTGTGTAAAGACGTCACTGATCTTCGACGACGCAGCTAGTATGAAGAGAGGCCTATGAGCGCACATATCACTTCAACCATGGCCGTAGACTTCAACTAAACAAAAAAAAAAAAAAGAAAGGTAGACTGAGATTTACGTTGCTCCTGGCCTCGTATCCTAACAAAGAGGCCCTGGAAAAAAAACAAATTCTCGTAGGAAACTAGCAGCTGTCTGCAGACACTGTGACATGCTGATGTTGAGGAATTTTTAACGTAAACATCTCGTGAGTTGTGTGTGTTCACTTGCGGTGTTTGTATTACTGTTGAGACTGTACCGGTTGACCTTGACTACTTCCGCTCGCGCTCTACCACCCTAGCTTATCTCACACACGCACACACACATACACACACACACGCCTGCTCATAGACTGTTGTCAGCCAGACGAGCGAAGGGGGTGAGAACTTTTATGTGGTAGAAGGGTGCCTTGGTGCCAGCTTCTAGCACAGATAAAAAAGATCAGCCAGAAGTAGCATAAAAAATAAATAAAAAAGAATTTGCCGGCCCAGGTTGTTAGACATTCTTTCTTTTATAGTTCTCCACGTTACAGTGATAATTTCCCCTCTACCCCCTCCTGTAAATTGATACGTACAAAGCAGTATATATTGCCGCCTCTTTTGCTTGTAGAAATGTTAGCGTACTGATTTCCTCACGTTTCTTGTGATTAATGACTGCTTACCTCTCATCCCCGGACGCCCCTCGATAACACGGACAAATCGTAACTCGGACAGCTTGTCCCCCCTTTTAGTCCGAATTATCGAGGGTTCACTGTATATACATTTTATTAATGCCTTAACCTGCAACTAGGACTAATTAAATAACAGGCAATGGAAATTTTTAGGAAGTATGAATGTGGACAACTTAGGCCTACTTATAAATATCTGGCATTGGTTTTAGTGTTCGTTTATCTTCTGTTAATAGTTTTTCTTTCCATTTGTGGTTTGCTGGCTTTCACTTTTTTTAACTTATGAAAGTAAACTTTTTGGTTACATTTGAAGTACAGGCAGTGGTGGCAAGTAGGTGCCCTCAAGAACAACGGAGAAGGAGGCAACTCTAAAATTTTTAAAGTAGACATGTTTTGGATTATTTTTGATGGAGAATTACAAAAATTTATATAATGGAAGAAGAAACAGATGTGGATTCTAGTTTTCTTCGGTTAAGTTGAAGGGTTTTAAGATGGTTTAAATGTTTATTTTACAAGCTATATGAGTGCACATCCTACGTATTAAGTTGTATGGCTTAAATTATGCCTCAAAATTTTGTAGGTTGTACAGGCATCCGCCAAGTTATGTAACCTGCAACTTAAGTAATTTCGGAGATATGTAAAAAATTATAGAATCATAGTTTAAGCATTTGTTCTTTCTATAAATATATTGGGAATAAATTTGGCTGTTACGCTTAATGTGGAACATGCAAGACGTGCATAATCAACACTCATGAACTAGGTGAGGACTTACGGCAAGAAAAGGCATGTATTTTACTTAACTGTACAGTTGACCTAGAAGTATTGCATTTTTTAAAATAAGTAAAATTCTTTGGAGAAGAAGTGATGTTAAGGTGTTCAATTACATGTTCCCCAAAATGTGTTGCAGACTTGCAGCAGTATCTGTTTTCTAAAAAAATGTTAGACATGTGTTAATGTGTTTTGTATATAAATTAGATTAAGTTACTGCATATGCTCCTGGGGTGTCTGCATCAGTCTATTGTTCATATAATTTTATGAAAGTGCATGTAGAAGATGGCAAAATGTCATTTCAAATTGATGCAGCTCTTATGGTTTTTTATTATTTTTTAGGAAAACTATAATAGAAGCACAGATCAATTTTTTACCATTCAGTGCGTGTCTAGTTTGCACAAGGTTACAGCATAAAATTTTGAGAAATACATGATTTGCTTTTGTGTGTTTCAATTGAATGTGTGTGCTGGCCTGTGGCACCCTCATGGCGTTGCTTCACTAGTAGAGGTAAAGCACCGAGAGAGCAACCTACCTCCATCCAAAGGGGTGGGGGAGCAGCATATTATCTTCTACCGCCCCTTATTTATGTCCTCTACTTATCTTTCGTCTGCTGGGAGAAAGTGTGTGTGAGCTCAACACTTTTCACTGCCATGAAATTTGTACATGATCTGAGGCGGAGAAAGAAGACCAGGATACGGCTCTGCGCGTTGGAATAAAGAGATTATAACTAAAAAAAGGAAATATGTTATAGTAGGAAATAAGTACATACCAATTTCTTTGTGTGTAACAAGCGCATGTTTCTTGCAAATAAATTATGTATATCTTACGCTTCACTGAATTTGGAAACGTCTCGGTGTACATGTTATGAGACACGTAATCGCTTATTAAACACGAACACATGAACGGAATTGCTTAGCTTTTATGTAGCATACAAGGCATCATTCTACACCTGAGGTTATTCTGGCTTTATGAAATAACATATAGAAGCAGAGGTATTATTTTTTGCAAAACTATAAAGTTACTGTATGCGTATTTACTTATTGAACTCGAATACGTTGTGAGATACTTGGCCATCCCACCCCACCTCTATTTGAAGTTATTCCTTTTTTTTTCTTCTCTCTCTGGTTTTTTGTATTTAATTGAGTTCTGTTGTAACTGAGAGGATAATTTGAGCAAGCTCATGTGTTATCGCGGTATGCTCAAGTGGCAGTATTGACACAGGATCTCAGGACGCCAAGATGTGCTACGTGTAGTTTACATCAAGCAATTATTATGTTTTTCTGATGGGCCGAGCCTTTAAGTTTTGTCTAAAATAATAATAATAATTAAACCCAGTGGTAATGGGTGTATTCAGGACACTGATTTCCTATTTAAGGAATAATTATTAATTTATATAATAATTGATTTGTGAACATTCTGTATAATCTGTGAGCATATTTTTTTCTCTTTTGTGACTTTATTAAGAAACTAAACAAATACTGTATAATTAAACATTATATTTAATGGTAGTCTGCTGGCAGGAGTGCTAGTGGTAATTTTGGCCGCTTTTATTATGTGGTGCGGACATCTTGTGTGAGGTATTTCCACCTTTGGGAGGATGATCTCCCTGGGGGTAGTTGTGAGAGAGATGGCAAGATGAATGGATGCTTCTCCGATGGCCGGGTGCCACGTGGTTTTTATATCATCCAGCATCGGGCGTGAGGAGTATTTGTTTTAAGTGTATTAACCTGCAAAAATGAAGTGAAAAGTAGTAATTTGAACAGCAACGGCATAGTTTTATTGTGTTTATCGAGTTGACAATACTGTGCAATGGCTGAGCCCATCTGTAGTTGCAAGCATTTATGTGAAGGCAGTTTCTGTGGCAAAATAAAACCATAGGTGTGACACACACGCTGGAGTAGTTCTGTTCATTTTCACTTTCGAACCCCGCCCAGAAGTGAGATGAGAGAAGAAGCTTTACTGCTGAGCAGGGAGTAAACTGGAAGCCGTGGCTGGCGTCGTGTGTGGTGGTGATGGACCACTACATTTTGGCAGACCAACGTGAGGCCTGAGCGAAGGAGTTATCGTGCAGAAGTGAGGGTGAAAGCTGCAACCACGTGGAGAGAATACAGGAAATCTATGACCAGCATGCTTACGTTGTGGTAAACGGGAGTACGTGAGAAATCTACAACCAGCGTGCTCACGTTATGGTAAATGGGAGTACATGAGAAATATATAACCAACGCACTTGGGTCAGAGAAACGAAAGCGCGTGCGAAGATGTTGGTGCTACGATGCAGCAGTTTGCGACCCGCCACATAGTGCTCCGACACAGCAGTGTGCGACCCGCCAAGTACAGGAAACAAGGGTGGCGTGACAAAATACCAGGTAGGCCGGGTGACCGGATGACCAAGTAGCGTGGTAGACACACTTGCATGTATGAAGCGAAACCGTTATGTATAATTGCAATAAATAATTAGTGTTATGTACGCTGAGTGAGGGCCATTTTGCAGGCGTGCTGTACCACATGATCATCGCGTGCGTCACGTTGGTAGATGAAATTAGTTTTTATTTCATGTTTGTTGATGTATTTGTTTGCGCGTTCACTTGTAAGAGTGCGATAAAGTTGCGTAGTGATTAGTTATTTACGCACGAGTTGGGTAATATTATAGGGGAGATGGAGTCGGAAGGTAGTTTAGAAGACGTCGCGGCTCACGTTATCGTGTTAGGCGGTGCTGTAGGAGTTGCATCGGGAGACAGGACAGGAAATGATGCGGACCACGTGGACGTATGAAACGATGCTGAGATTGCGGGGTCACGCCACGAGGGCAGGTCTTTAAGTTGGAGCGAAGGAGATAACTGGAAGTTGGGGGTTCAGAATATAACACCTAATCAGTCGAATTTGGGCATGGTCATGCAGATGATAAAAATGCCCAATGCGGGGTTAGCCAGGGAATTAGGAAACAAGATAGAGGCATTTCAAGCCGAACTGAGTGGAAAAATTGAGGAAATGCGAAAGAGTATGATAGATAGGAAGGATGAAAAGGAGAGAATTTTGGATTTGAGACTCGGGAGTACATTGAATCAATTGGAGGCGTAAATGCAGCGGGAGCGAGAGGAGAGGCTGCAGGAAGTGACAACAGAAATGCATGAGGAACAAGGGAGAGGTTTAGAAGTAGTCAAAGGGGATATGGTATAGGTGAGAAAAACTGTTGAGGCCGGTCAAGCGGCGATTAAGGAGGCAAAGCTCCAGCTGGGTAATGGGCAAAAGGCGACAAAGACAAAAATAGCTAGTGAAATCACCTGACAAAGTACTGAGGTAAGAGAGGTACGGGAGCGCATGATAGCCGTAGAGAATGTGGTGGTAGAGTGCGAAGGAAAATTAAATAAACAGGAATAGGAAGTGCAAACACTCAGGGCTGAGGTTGAATACATGCAGCTTATGTTGAATACATGCAGTGTAGGCTGAGTGAGAATGAGAAAAACAACTCGCGACAATGTGAGCTAAGCAGGGCTACAATGCTAATGTGCCGTAGCTATAGGGAGCAGGACATCCCGCCTTACCGTGGTGGAGAAGGGGAGCATCCTTGTCAACATCTAGCACGACTTAAAGATTTTTTTTGTGTATACGAGTGCAATGAGGCGGAGCAGACGGTTATTGTGAAGCGATCGGCAACGGGACGGTGCGCTAACTGGTTAGCAATCAGTGACAAGGAGATCTGCAACTTCCCAGATTTTGAGAAGCATTTCCTGGAGGAGTACTGGGGTGCCCGCACGCAAGGCGGCGTGATTGGCCGATACCTAGCAGGAATTGGGTAGATGGCGGATTTAAGTAACCAAGCCAGTGACGCCTGTTGATATTTCAAACATGTTTTTTTATTATTATTGATTTGTTTCGTCTCTTGTATTGCCAATGTTGTGGGTTTCTTGTGATTGTTATGGTAACGGTGAATTTATGAGTTACGAGGAGACAATGCTAAAGGATGTATTTGTTCTATTGGAATGAGATATATTAATTGTAGGGTGTCACGAAGTAGGTGCCATTTCTTGTTAGTATCAGTTGTATGATTAAATTCCGTAAAAGAAAAATAAGTGTATGCCGTACGGCTGAGCCTCAAAATAATAAGGTATTCTGGGACGTGCCTTTGAACCGATCCACACGAGACTGGATGCAGGATTCCGTGCCCAATACTGCCATCACCGGCGAGAATTCAGGCAAACCAAAACGTAGAAAAATTAGTCAAGCGTAGCCTTGAGGAGTTTCTTTGGGGGGTTGTAAGGTACTTGGCCATCCCACCCCACCTCTATTTGAAGATATTAGTGTTTTTTCCTTCTTTCTCTCTGTTTTTTTTATTTAATCGAGTTCTGTTGTAACTGATTTAGAGGGTAATTTGAGCAAGCTCATGTGTTATTGCGCTATGCCCAGGTGGCAGTATTGGCACAGGATCCCAGGATGCCAAGATGTACTAAGTGTAGATTACATCAATCAATGTTTATGTTTTATTGTTCTTATAGTTAAGTTTTGGAAGCCGGGCATACTTTAGTTCCAAGTGTATGCGACAGTAACTATCAAGGACAGTTAACCCTCAGTAGTTATATTAATGTATAGTTTGTGGATTTGTATACTGTGTTTATGTATTGTTTCTTTTTTCCGATGGGTGAGCCATTAATTTTTGTCTAAAATAATAAAAACTAACCCAGTAGTAACGGATGTGTTCAGTACATTGATTTCCTACTTAAGGAACAGTTATTGATTTATATAATTATTGATTTGTGACATTCTGTATAATTTGTGAGTATATTATTTTCCTCATTTGTGACTTTATTAAGCAACTTGTGCCCGCGTCTAGCAGGCACCGTAGTTACAGGTTGCTAATCTTGGCGTTGCTAAGCATCGACCAAGGCCCAGTGCCACTCACCAGTACCCTTCCCATTAGAACACACATTAAACCAATGACAATGACTCAGGGTTCTCTAAGCTACCAATTATAAAAGACAGATCTAGGCAAAACAATTTATATAACATAATTCATCATACAAAGCTTAACAGTTTCACATGTATTCTCCACTGAGAAGTTGATACAGAATTACAATAAAAGATTAAGAGAGAAATACTAAGCTGCTGTGGCTGACACACGCGCGCCACTTTATTCCATTAAAAAATAGGGACAAATCCCTAGTCGTTCAGGGCTCGCGGCCGCGACAGCACACCCTCGACGTGTCATCAACGCAAACAAACAATTAACCAAACCTAACTGAAAAAACACGAAAAAACAAGAACACTAAACTCAAACAAAAGGAACTTACCGATGACACGGCTCAGGTGTGGCACCGCGGTCGCAAGCTAAACACAACCGCCCACGGTCGGGCCCGGGAGAAGACTG